>JAOPUG010000110.1:12442167-12453066 GCA_027564375.1 Micropterix facetella
ATAATTAATATCACTCATAACTATTCGGTAAATCTAATATAAACCATTTTAAATCAATATTCCTACCATAGTAAAGGCAATTGCAGACAAAGAATGTATGACATTTGGCCGGTCCTTAGTGTTACTTAGTTTGTTTGTACGTGTGTTTGTTTGTCGGGTCCGAAGACTTATCGTGATCCGATCTTAACCATATTTTGTATGCAGCCTCACTGAGTGACCCAAGTGGCAGTAAATTCGACCCGAGTTCCGTACGTGCTGCTGCGGGTGCATCTAGGTTTATTTGGCCTGGAGGGGGATCTGACCAATAGGTAGAGCAAGCATAGCATATATGGTTATTTTTGGAAACGTGGTGATGAGAGAAACTTGTTGGAATAGATTTTTAACCATTCTGAATGTCAGGGGTTACCAATCAGGGGACGGGCCAAAGGTTGCGATGTATATCCCTACTTATCCTATTATTTAAAATAGGTAATAAGGTATGATCCTCAGTATCTATACTTATTTTCAAGACATCCTCCGTTAAGTTTAATTTCAGGTATGTAATATATATCATATCAGTGAAATATTTGCCTTTTAGACTAAGTAAATGTAGTTTATCAGTCATGCTTAAGTATTTTAATGGTCGGAACATTTTACTTTAGGTAGAAATATAGAATATAAGAAGCTAAACAGCTTGTTCATGAATGGAAAGACTTGATGACGGGTTGGTATGTGGAAACAAAATATGGCGCAAGCATTTTGAAACCGCTGGATACCCTTTTGGTCTAACTTACGAATACAGGGGCCGTACACGCCAGTCGCCGTAATTGAAAGTATGCAAAATGAGAGAATTGATTAGAAGGATCCTGATGAGGTAGATATTCTCTAATTCGGAAGAGAGATTTAATCTCAGAAAATATTATTAGGTTTTCTGCTTTATATGGGTCCCGAAAGAGAAGACACTTGATCAATAGCGATACATGGGCCATACTGAAAGTTTATGGAATTGGCTACTCGCCTAAAACTATTTTTTCCAAATAAAAAAAAGCCGAAGGCTTCTACAATATTTGAAAAGAGAATTTTTGGGCTATAGAATACCTTATTTTTATGCAGCTATCTTGAAAATTGCTTGTTTACCTAACAATTGATAAGTAACTATAATCATTACATTATACACATGAATTCGGTATGTAAGTAGGTAATTATAACCACTAATAAGTGCTTTTAGGATTTTTGGAAATTCCTCCGGGATATGATAAAAAGCGTTGCTTTAAAGTTATAAAGCTGAAATGTTGCTTCCATTACTATAGTAAGAGTTTTGATTTTTTAATATTTCTCTGGGTAGGGGCGAAATATTTATGTGTTTTCATATATCATCTTACAACAATCAACAAAAAAAGGAAATTAGCCGCGCGCTCCACTACTCGGATAGTATATAAGCAGCGCGAATCAACTCCCACCTGATATCGGCAGCCCAGCGGAGGAACATCCAGCGGCTGATGCACGTTGGGCTGAGAAAAGTATCGGGAGCCTAATGGTACACCTGGAACTCGACTTTAACGAAACAGAGTCAGTGGAGGAATACGTGCAGCGCCTCGCGAGCGCCATGTACCAAAGGGCCGACACCTCGCCGCACGAGCACGTCCATGGGCTCGCTCTGCTGCACACCAGGCCGCCAGAAGTCCGGAAGCCGTACCCGCGCAGTCTGCTAGATTAGCGGGCTCCCAGCGCGGATATCGCAGCTCAGCAGTCTACACCGCAGAAGATGCCATGTACATACCAAGACCACAAGGCGCCCGATGAGTCGGGTGCTGCATAGGATACTGGTCCAGGGCGCATAACCGTGCGACGCCATAACTAGACCGGGTTAATGGGACCGGCTCAAACGACCCCCCCCCCGCAAAGAAGGCTAATGCCAAAGCGGTAAATGTCACGTGCCTCAATACCAGGCTCGTGGACTAACTCAGTTCAGTTATACAGCATGTCCAGCTAGTGGACTGGACACGCCAGAAACCCCAAATTAACACCAATAGCGCATTGGGCAGATCCCTTGTGTACGCACAGAGTTGCGTACTACAAGAGGAGGAAATCCTACGATATCATCTACAGTATACATATATTCGCCGCCGTGATGCGGACAGCTCCTCGTCACGCACGGACGTTTGATTATACTTGGTAAAACAGAATAAAAGCTATTTAGCCTACCACCAGACTCGAATTCATCGAAGTCATTGAAAACAGTTTCTTATTGTAGAAACTTAACGTTTCACCCTAACTCGTTTTGAATGTAGACGTACGCCTAGCCAACATTCAAATTCGCGGACTTCATACAAATAAAATCATATTTAAAATCATACAAGCCAACTGAAAAATTGTTATAAAAAATAGACATCAAATCAAGCATAAAAAAGACATAGGTAACTATAAGTGTAGACATTATTTATGTCTTGTAACAAAGTCAAAAAATAAAATCCGCGTACGAACGAAGTGTGGTGGGTTAATTTGTAAGTGACCCTAAGGACGAAAGAGAAACCGGCGATCCCGATTGGCTCACCAGCTACCGACGACCGGCGATCAGACCTTCAACCGAGCGACGCCCGACCTGGACCAACGAAGCATCGTCATTGGTAAGCCGCTACATGTTGATCTACGGTCTTTGGAGGAAGAGTGAACATTCCGAGGACTCCACAATTAATTGGAGATGACGAGCTTCCGGATTTATGACCTAAAAGAAAAAGTTCCATCTCTTTAAATGGTCATCGGAGAAAGTCAACGGCTTGATACAATCACTGAAGTCTGAATTCAATGCGAAGAATTTTGGAGACTTGAAAACTTTCATCGGAACGGAAATACAACGAGGTAAATTCTTTAAGAAAATTCTTTGGGAAATCCCAGCACAAAATAATTGAAAAATCTTACAACCCTCAAAATGAAAGACTGCAAAGGAACAAACACACCAATGGTTTTTTTTAATAAGTAATACTAAAGAAATTATAGATTTCCCATACAGGGAGTTCATCGGAAATATTTTGTACTTTTCAACTATTAGCAGACCGAACATAAAATATAATATCCGACGTCATATCTTAGCAGATATCTTGATAAACCAAGTAGCACACGAAAAGCAGCTAAACCTGTACTGCGATATGTGAAATATACTAAAAATGTCACTGTGCTGTTTAAGAACAATTAATGACAGGAAAATATATTTAGATACAGACTGGGCAGCTGATGATAAAGACTGCAATAGTGTCAATCAATCAATCAGAATTGTCCTCCTCTTGAGGTATGCAACTCTGTGCGTACCCAAGGGATCTGCCCAATGTGATTTTGGCGTTAACTTGTTAGGGTTTCTGGTGTGTCCAGTCCACTGGCTGGACATACTGTAGCGGTGGACTACGGGGGTAGTCGGTGGCTGGTGGGACAAAAGTGTAAGTGGAAAGGCTATATTTATAAAGATCATTTAATTTTATAGTTATCAAAAAGCAGTAGTTGCGATAACAAAACCGTTATGTTTAAACAAATTGTCATAATAATATTGTAGAAATTTGTTATGTCTCACAAACATTTAAACTTAGTATATAAGTCAATCCAAATTACGTCATGATCAATTAGAACAAAATATTTAACGCCAGAGGTCCAAGATTGGCGCGATGGCAAATTAAAAAATATATATTTGTAATACTATCATATCAAATTGAAATAAACGTTCTGTAACAAACACCTACCAGGATAAATAAACATCTACCTGGCAAGCAGGATTCATTGTTATATAATATGAATTAATTCTAGGTATTAAATATCTTGAAAGTCAAAACATTATTGAATTTGAATTAAGTTAATTATATTTAATGTCATATAATTGTACAAAATCAAAACCTGATGCAAACATCATCGCCCATCGTGTACAAGTTATGCCCACACCTCAATTTTTAAAAACTGACTTTATGAACAAACAAACGTCGTCCGATCAATGTTGCAATATCATCATGACTTTTGAAATACTACGATTGTTAAACTGTAGAAATCCTTCGCTATTCGACTGTTTGTTGTCGCGTTGTGTCGTGCTAGGAAGTGCGAGCGAGAGCGAGATAACTACAGCATACTAATATTTCCAAACATTTCCCAGAAGCACGGTCGACTCGATGTCACGCCGGAAGGCTAGAATATTAGTTTTATAGTGACATCTGCCGGTTTAAAATTAAACTTGTATCAAAGGAAGTTTGGATTTTTTATTCTCGTGTAGGCCATTATGATAGATGACACCACTGATCATGTTAAGGATAACACGAGTTGTAGCTTCATGCTGTTTTGTTATGAATAAATAATATAAAAGGAAATATTTCTTTTTGGGTATTCACTTGAATCACCATTAGCTGTGCCAATATTTCGGGATTTATGAATATTCTATAATTACTTTATAATGTGACATATATTTTTTACTAATGTCAGATATTACACTATCTTTGACTTATTAGCAATATAGAATAGCTAGATTTTATTGTTCTTGTAGGTACTTTCAAAATATACCCCGCCTCCGCCCAAGGAACAAAGATGGCGTTTGTCTGCTTGCGTTCGCGACAAGCGTCCAACATTTCTCTTGGCTGTGCGTCCAACGTATACGCAGTCATGTGGTTCTGTGCAATAATCAGGTAAGTAACGGGTCCTGTGGGTACGTTAAGACATGTGGGAAAATGTAAAGGCTAATTTGCAACACTACTTTTTCACTCTTCAAGAGGCTGGCGACGTAAGTTTACAAAAAAACATCGATATAACGGTTCTCACGATATATAGTACAACAATATCGATATTTTCCCATGTTATAAAAATAACAGCCGATATTACATCGAAATCATATGTAGAACTAGCTTATCCAGATCAGATCCAGCCCCAGCAATATTTCTTTTTAAAATTTCCAGATTACGAATACTTACCGAAAAAAATAGAAAATCGGAAATTCCAACAATTTGTTTTGGTGTCTCTTAAGTCGGTTTTATGAGCGTGCTTCTATAAAATTAATAATAATGGTAATTAGCAGCGAATGCGAAAATTTCGTTTCGTCGCCCTGCTTGACATTGCAGGTGAAAACCAATAAACCCGTTTTGTCTCTCCGAGCGCTCCGGCGCGCCATACATTCGCCAGACATATGGCGATCCTCTGTTATTATAAAAACATCCTCTTTTTCGGGACATTCATCGGGTTAAAAGAAAATCTCGAGAAATTAGTGACATAATCATAATCATAGTCATAATTATAATTTATTAATTCCAAAAAGTTATATGTATACTGTGGAATACGTCATGGTATAAATGAATTCGTACCTTCATCACATTAAAAGCAAGAGTACTTTTCTACATAAAGGTAAGGTATTTTCAAGTCAAATTACATCTTACAAATACATTTATAAATTACATATTATCATTTAGACTATATCACATAATATATAACATTTGAATGTTTATACAAGAATAAGCAAATATATTTGATATACGTATACCACAATTATCATTTAAAATCTAAGACAGCCTTGTCAAATTCATTCAATTTATAGAGAGCATGCATGGCTAGGTTTTTTTAAATGCATTTCTTAAAGGCAACCTCTTGGAGTATTTTAATTTATGGTGGCAGTAAGTTGAAAAATTTAAAGCCCAAATATAAAAATGACTGTTGGTGTAAAGACAGCCGCACTTTAGGAATTATAATATTGTCTTTATTGCGTGTGTTATGCCCATATAAGTTTGAATATTTTTCCTAGTTCTCCAAGTTTGTTTTTTCGTAAATTAAACACTAACAAAGGAATTCAGTTTAAAAGTCAGTATTTTTTTATCTTTAAAAGTCAGAGCACAGTGGTCGTCTCTTTTTCACCCAAAAATATCGTCATGATAGGATGTTTTTGCAGTATAAAAATACGATGGCTATCTGGTGCATTGCCCCATGTTAGAATACCATAAGCAATCTTCCAATGAAAGCACGCATAGTATGTGCTCATTGCGGCTTGATCTCCAGCCAGAAATTTGATTTTTCGGATGGTATATATAGCAGAAGATAGTTTCTTCGATAACCTTTCGATATGGGGACTTCAGTTTAAATTCTGGTCTATTGTAATACCCAGAAATTTGGTGGTGTTAACGACCTGGAAATTATTAGAGTCCATGTTGATATTGATCTTATTTTCTGGTTTAACTTCTTTTAACGCAAATTGCATGGCTACCGTTTTGGTGGGGTTTAATAATAGTTCATTCATTTTAAACGAGTTACTAGCTACAGAGAGACATTGGTTAGCATTATGTCAGTTCATAACAGTTCACGTCGATATTCATTTACGAATCTGTGAGTTTATCCACAACCTTATCCTATGGTGTGGCGTATCAACTAATAGTTAGGTGCCAACTAATACAATTATTGCATAGGTACAATATGAATAAACAGCTGAAGACTAATAACATTACCTAACATTAATGTGCAAGAATAAGAAGTTTTGGAAGATTTAAAAATAAGACATCAGAGAAAATATGTAGCTCGAAAACTCAACAAATGATGACGAGAATATCGATATATGAAAATATCGATTAGGTTACCGCGCCTCGTACCCGATCGAGTTTGCTATTTGACAGTTCTGTTTGAGGTTATCCGTCGCGCGGAAGGAAGAGGATCTTCCTTGGTGGTGAATATTGTTGTTTTTTTCCTTTTCGGCTTGCCCGCGTCGTCTCTGACGCCGTGGGTGGGTTGAAGCCTGAAGCTGCCTCCGCTCTATAATCAAATGATGACAACTCGCGGTTTCCAGTGGAAAATATTCTGCCTTCGCATACGCAAGAGAAAAGGTTTGTTTAATTTTTGCATCTCTTCGAAGACTTTCGCTTGCTACTCCGTTTATAGTGGCATTTTACTCTAACCGATAGAGTGTTAAGTGTATTCTCAAACGTATGCGATACAGGTTTACTCAGTATTGCGGATTACGGCGAGTTTAAATTGAAAGGGAGATTTTTATGTAGGTTTAAGTTCCAAATGAAATTAATCAAGCCCTGGAGTGTTGAAGATGGTAGAGAAGAGTTTATTATGCCAGAGTTGACTCGTGACCTGCACCTGAATCAGCAAGAACCAGCGGTGGATCCAGAGAACCTGAGACATGTAGAAATTAGAGAAGAGCCGACTACCGAATAGTATTTGATTAAATGGGATAGCCCGCAATATTAGGATTGGCGAAAGTAAAACAGATATATCTAAAATACTGTTATTTTTGGAACAATACATCGATATTTTTCTAACCGATATATCGGTATACCAATATTTAATTTAGTGATATCCTCGGCGGTCGAGGTTTACTGAGCCGAGCCAGACCTTTTATCTCAGCAGCGGTGGTTCAAAGTTTGTATTTGGGCTCATAATGAAAGCCTGGAACAAAAATTATCATTCGCCTGTTCAAGCTTCCAGCCGCTACAATATTATTCTAAACAAATTAAAATTATACCTCGATCAACCAGTAATTAATCACATTACCTGTCCGTTGGACTGAAGAATGGCTCATTCAATTGAACAAGGAAAAATGTGCAGTAATGCACGTTGGACGGAACAATCCTCTTATCCGAAGACGGCGTCAACCAAATTGTTCATTCACAGGACTTAGTTACAATAGCCAATGACAATACAATAAAATGGAACAAGCAATATATTTTTATTTGTTGTGTGGAGCTTTGTCACGGTTTATTGAGCCATGTATCACTGCTACCATTTCTTGTCTTTATGATCGTCATCTACTATAGTTCCGTGCTAAGGTTTACGTCATTTAAGAGCCACATTTAGATGTGTCAACTGCTACGGGCGAACCCGTCCATCCCGGAGCGTTTTAACGATATCGATCTTTCTATCACTCGAGGCGAAACGCAGAGACTTTGGACTTATACAGATCTACATACCAAGCTCCACCTAGGCCCGTAAGAGTCCAACACCTAACCGCGAGGCATTGGGAATTTTCCAACCCAGTGGGCCTCCTCGCGCCCTTACTACCAGATGCGTATCAAATTACTCCGTTCCCCAGTCTGGTCACAGGTCCGAGGACTGCTTGCGCGGTTCTTTACCTCTAAAGCGGCATTCCTTACTGGAATTTGGTGGATACGGGGCAGCCTTTGCTCGGCAACTCTCACCCGAGATCGGATGGCCCACACTATCATATCTATGGATAAGCAATAGATGTACCTGCTTACCCCCGCTGTCTTAAGAAGCGTACACTTCTAAACTCCTTCAGAATCAGTCAGTGACAACACGGTTGGTTGCCTGCCCCGTGCGCTAGCTGTCCAGGTCAAGCCCAAGTTCCTGTCCCCAGGTCCGCCGCACAGCGGGTTCTCCGGGTTGGTCTCTCTTCGAGGAGGCTCCTGAATAGGATTTTCTCCGCGAGCTGGGCAGACCATAACCGAACATATCATGCTTTATTTTGCAAAGGCAAATCGTCAATATGAATGAATCTTTCGTTACTTGCAATAGCGCTAATCAAAGCTTACAACCGTAAGACTGCTCCGAGGTTTTATAAATAGAAACAATTTAAGCATTCTGGTGAGGGCGTGCAAGAGGCATTGTGGCATCAAGATTGGATTCTCAGGGGTGGACTACCGTTCCCTTCCCTCCGTATTCACCAGAGCTAGCCCCGAGTGACTTTTTTCTAGAATTTGTGCATAAAACAGGCGTCTGAGTAGGCCTCGGTGACTGCCTCGATAGCGGATGACAGCGCTCCTCTCCTCGGGCGGCAGAGGGGCTTAGGCTCTGCGCATTGGCCATAACTATCGACTACCGAAAGATTTTTCTTGACTTATCGTGCACAAGTTTGTGCGAGCGTTGAGCTATCAGGGGATCATAGATGGTGCAATCATAGCATGGGGCGCACTCTGCATGACCCGCCGGCTAGCAAGCGTAACGCTGATAGCGATCAGCACCTAGCTTGCTCGATCGCGGGTTGTGCGTATATGATAACCTTATCGAGTATGGTCCCCTGATAGTTCAGCTCCCGCGCAAAAACACAACTCAATTAATTGTATTTAATTTATTAGAATGTACCTTAGGTTGTATAGACCCCAAAATTAACTAGGTTTTGCGCATTTGCCATATCTATCAATTGCTAAAATATTTTTTTTAAATCGAAAGTATTACTCGAGTTAACGTGCATAGTAACGAAACTAAGCTGGATTTCAAGATTTGACCACTCAGGTGGCCGAAGTAATATGAAAATATCTTCCAATCTTCACTCACTTCATTTACGCGAAAATTTTAGAAAAATATGCTATTTTAGGGATACGTTATTTTAAAAATAGCATAATACAAAACTCATAAAGCCATTTTGTCACGTCTTCATCGATATTCCTCCGCCTATATTACTCATAAGATATGAAGATTATTAAATAAATCGTTTATTCATACGTAAGTTTAAACCTTTATCTAAGTATTAATATAACATTTTATACCTAGTTTAAACATTTATTTCCGCCCATCCCCCTCCCTCCGAAAGGGGCCAAGTCTTCTTACAATCCTACGAGGTTTTGTATGCACCAACAAGTAAACTACGTCCGATTTCAAAAAATCTCCATCTAATTTTATCTATCTAACACATAGCTAGTAATTTTTCCGCGTCGATATTAGGCACTCATACAAGATGACAAGGGCTCACATCACACTAGTCGCCCTTAACCATCTCGGCGATGGCGATTGCAGCACTGCGTCTCGCTCGCGCGTGGGTTTCTAGGGTGTGGCGAATGACGTAATCATGTGTGAACGCAGCGCGTATGTTCATGTGATACTTCAGCGCTCGCCCAGTGACATATCAATTAATTGTATTATTTTATTTATTACAATAAAAAACAAATCGTAGGACTACATACCCGAAAATTAACTGGGCTCTGCGCATTAGCCATAACTATCCGAAATATTTTTCTAAATCGGACGCAGTTTACTCGAGTTATCGTGCATACTATCATTTTTCGGGCATGATTTCAAGACTTAACATTTAATATTTTCACACAAATAATTTTACTTATTAGTTATATATTTTACTATTTAGTGCTATAAAGCAAAATACATAAATGTATGAAATAAATAAATAATTAAAAAAATTATAGCAAATCTCACATGATCCCACCATATCTTACGAAATCTCATAAGGGGAAGTGGGGTCCAAATAAATAAAAACACCTCACATAATGGACCGGGGCATTATATGAGAAATAATGCTAAACGCTATCACTTACATATATTTAAAAAAAAAAGGATATGAGACCGAGTCACCCATATATGGAGAGCAAACCACCAAACAAATTGACATTTAGTACTGCAATATGCTAAGCCACCAAAAAATCTTTATAATTGATGCGGTTTTGTTCTATACCCGGGCTGTATTTAATCCTCAAAGGGGCCAGATAGCAATAGGACAATGATTTTAAAAGAAAATGATTATTTTTTTGGATCACAGACAGATGATAAACCCTTTCATGTCTCTCGCGTTTTAATCATTCACCTGTGTTGTTTTTAAATTTGTAAAATGGTAGATTAGATAAGATATTTGGCAATCTGAGTACTGGATCAATACTGTACTTCTGTCAAGTTTATTAAGATATTGGCGAAAACTTAAAATTCATAACTTTCATTCAAAATTCATGCCAGAATGACTGGACAACAGTTGGGACTTTTGCATTCCTCCTCTAATGCATTGGAAAATAATGCTGGATATAACCAGAGATGCTGAAATTTAATTTAAATGCCTTTCATCATACACTTCCAGACCCTAGTAACCTCGCTCGTTGGAGCTATTCAGAGGATAGTTCATGTTCCGTTTGTAGCAATACCCCTTGTACAGCTAGACATATTTTGGCTGGCTGCAAGGTGGCTTTAGAACAAGGACGATATATTTACCGCCATGACAAAGTCCTTGCTGTTATTCGC
>JAOPUG010000110.1:12475103-12493483 GCA_027564375.1 Micropterix facetella
ATTATTTGTATGTGTTTTATTTCAATTTATAGTTGTAAGAGTCTAAATTGTACACCTCTAAAAAAACATCCTATATTATAGAACGTATCGGGCAGTACTTTCCTCGGACTGGGACTCTCTTTGACGAATTAATATTCTGCGTGACTGTCGGCAATACCTACTTGCTTGCGAAGAAGAATGTAGAAAACGCGGGCATTGTGTGGCTTCACAGCTATAGGGACTGCCTCGTTGACAACTATTATGCAGTATTGCGGCAAATATTTACTATTTTTGGACTGAGATCTTTTCTATATCAATAATGTTCCTCACTGGCAGCAGTACTTGCACATAATGCGGACAGTATGTAGCTAAAATTACTAATCAGACCGTCTCCATGGGTGTGAGATTACGCAGGTCCGTTACGCGAAATGATGTGCTAATGGAATGTTTCTCCCAATAAATTGATGGTATCGCACGCTGTGTGGCATGTTCTGGCGTAAGTCTATTCATATATAAAATAGTAAACCGAACTGAGCACAAATCAGCTGTCAGCTACCAAATTGGCTGTCGCTGGAAAAAACCGCAAAAATACTTATTGGGTTATAACAAATATAAACAATTATATTTAGGTATTCTTCGACACATCTGTTAATCTTGTATGTATATCATTTTAAAGGCTAAGTGTGTACAGTTTTCTTAATACTGATTGAAAATCTTTATATACTTACAAGTTTCGAAGTTCATTGAACAAGTTTGCTCATCAAAAGGAAATTTCTTGAGATCTAGCCAGCAGTAGAGCACGGCCTGGATCCGACGGCTGAAGAGCACCTCCCCATCAGGGGAGATTGACACCAGCATATCTTTAGCGTCCGTGCCCATGATGGACGACTGCTTCTCCAACGTCAGGAAGATATGAGGCAGCCAGATTAGATTCTTCAGATGGTTTTCGCCGAGAATTCCACGGCGTTGAGGAGAATAACGCCTATAAGCCAGACGCTCGTCCGTGTAACGCAGCTGGAGAAGAACGTGCAGTTCGAATTGCTGGAAGAGAAAATAAAAGATAATTTTCCTTTAACTACAAAGTGAAAACAGTAACAGTGAGACACTTCAGTACTAAATCAAAAGTGTTCTAAAAGTATAATCTCGTGTTTAGATAGAAACATCCGATGATTGTTCAAGTGTTCATAAATTCGGGAATAACGACCCTGACCTGCGAATATGTATGACCATGAGTGTCTTTAGCTGTGATCTCCATAATAGACATAATTCTTAGTATTTATTAGGTTCCAGTTAATATCTGTTTTAACTTATCATCAAAATAAGTGATTTTTTACGCAAGTTTAAGATATGTTTAAATTAAAATCTTACAAAATGTACCATTTATAAAAATATGGCTTAATTCCATAAAAATAATATTTAGTCATAATTTTTCAGTTTTTCTCAAAATTAATGTATTGTGAAGAATAGTTATCTGCCTAACTAGCTTAATCATCTAAGCGTCACAGATAAAGTAAAGGCTAAGGTGTTAGATAATTGTCAAAAAATGGATTTGTGCTAATAAAATGGAATAGGGTGCAAATCTTGGCAACTTCTATAACGCCAAAAATCAAAGTTCATCTGTTGCTTGTCATGTTTACATATCCCGTTTGTAACGCATTCGATGTTTATTAATAATGAACTCATATTCGTTGACGAGACACTCCCGTAAGCTGAGTATAATTAGGTAATAGCTATATTACATAATACCTGCCTATTATTATCATATTTGCACCTTTTGCTCTACCAATACCATTAGATAGTAGTTACTACCATTTAAGTACCGTTATAGCTGAGTACGTAGTATTTTCTGATGTCGCCCATGACACGACGTAATGATCTCCAATATGGCGTACTTGTCCAATGGCTATATCCAGCCCCATATAAAGACTATCCATTATATAACAACGAAATGGATAAGGAAACGATAACAATATGCTATGATAGTAGGAATAATAATTGGGTACTTACCAAGTCATGTGCCGCTTCCGCTTGTATGAAATAAATATAACTTCTCGCATGGACTACCGTACGACTGCTGCCTCCTGGTCTCAGGAGCCTGTCGTATCGACAGTCAGCGACCATTCGTCGAATCATTTCGGTCTGAGTTAAGCTGTCACCATTCTCCAGAGACGGACATGTATTCCTAGAAAATATTAAATTGAGAGTTTTACTCGCGTGCCAAGAGCTCCGCACCTTATTAAAAAAATCAATTCGTTCTTACCAAATAGACTTACCACACAAATAAACTAGAAAAGTGGCTTTAACAGTCCATTCGTATTATACACATATGTAAACCTTTCATATCCATACTATAATATATTTTTCTTTAATAAGCTAATTGAATTATTTATTTTAATAATGTATTTATTTAAATACCCTATTCAGATTGTACAGTTTAAGACTAATTCATTTGAATGGTACAAGGACTTATAACTTTAAAACTATTCTAGTTGTATATGAATATAGTGTATACCAAGTAATAATCTTCTACTAATTGATAATTAAATAAATATTATAATGTTATAGGGTACTGTATGTACCGATTCTAAAGTTTTTGCAAACAGATAACTAGTTTTATTTATTTATAGGATACATAAATATACAATTAAAATAAATAAAACTAATGTTTCACCAAGGGGCATTAGTGGTCATCTGTAGAACAACCGTGCATGATGTTACTTATATCACATTCTAGGGAGTAATCTAAGGCCAATAAGCAATATGAGATTTAAAATACGGCCTATCTTTAAAATCGGCTAAAGGATCATATTCTGGAATTATAACTTTAAACGAAGATTTGTTTAGTTCTTTTCCACGTCATGTTTGCGTCACGTAATAATGTGTAAAACACGTCATTGACTAACGCGTGACTAACACGTTGTTGTAAATTTTATAAGCCGCAATTTTTGTTGTACAAAATAATATTGGTCTTATGTTGCGGCTTATCAAAAGTATTCGATTGCGTCGATCCCTCATCTCATTAAAATAAAAGGATATTTTTATTGTTTTAATGAATGCCAAACAATTTGTTTCAATGGTACGAGCAAGTAGTTGAAATTAAAGATCAATCCGATACAATTTCTTCTCTATCTCTAAATACCGTGTATTTAGGGGCGTTCGGCCATTGTTTTCAAACAGTGATTCTGTACAAAAAAATAATAATTTTCTTCTTTTTAAATTAACTGAAAAAGTATTTTATTTCAACTTTAAAACGATGGCCAAAATAAAAAAACTCGTGTATAATTTTTAAAAAATACTTTTGTTATTATTCAGTTTGTTGTAATATATCACTGTTTGAAAAAAAAGGCCGTCCGTTCCTAATACAGCATATAGCATACGATATACCCCAGGGTTCGGTTCTGCGGCCCATTCATGTTCTATTATACATAAACGACAATTACAAGGAACATTTCAACATAATAATGCATGCTGAGGATACCAATATTAGCAGCAATACCTACGAGGCTATCACCAAAGAAGCCAAATTTGCTCCAAAGATACTTAATTATTGTTTTAATAGCAATAATCGCATATTAAATCCAGATAATACTGTTTATATATCATTTTTCAACGTAAGGCAGCTACATAGAAACTATAAAAATAGCAGGCAACCCAATAAAAAAAGCCATCCCTAATATTTTTTATGTGTCACCATAAATACTAATTAAAAATAGAAAGATCAATGTATGCCACTGACAAATAAGTTAGCAAGGGCTTGTTTTGCCCTCAGGGTGATGTGTGTATTCTACAATTTTACATGAAAAAATAGACAAAAATGATATAATATTATATCATTTTGAGTCATGTCAAGGAGTGTATTAATATACTAGGGACGAATTCTGAACATAAAGTATCTTACAAGTAAGTAGAGGACTTCTTCTTCGTTGACGATCAAGGTGTAGACATTACGATCCCTGTATTAGCAGAACGAGTCGTAGATCTAACTGGATACCTATTTAATATAAGGAATGTGGACTAGATAATGTGTGTTTTAGCCAAGAAGTGTAGGCAATTATACCAGTAGAGTATTCTCTAGAGTGGGAAGGGTAGAGTAGAATATAATATACCACCAGGCAACTGGAAGAAATATCGTTGGCTAACTATTCTTCAAATTCTTCGCATACAATTACAATATTCAGGGACCCAACACACGGCGCATGCGATGACCTGCTACCTACAATCTGGCTGCAGTATCTCGCTACAGACAGCATTACATCATTACATGTCAATCAGAGATGACTACCCTAGGTCTTGACTGGTATCTGGAGAATGAAATTTTGAAAAAAACTGAATCTTCAAGTTAATGCTGGATATTAACTTAAATAATATTTTTATCTACTAGGGTTTACAATATCTACATCTGTTTACAATAAACCTCACGTAATGCAGTATTCATTTATTTTACTTAAAACAATCAATACCTTTATTATTATGCCTTTAAATTCACTAATTTTATGTATAAAAGTAAGTTCATGGGCCATAAGCAACTTTCTGGAACTGGCCACTTCGTTAAAGTATTAAAAAAGTAACTCCTATTTTTTTTATGGAACACTTTAGCTGTAGAACACATTGTTTTTTCTACGTCTGTCATTTATTTTTTCCTTGTGGCGCCATCTTCAGCACAGCGTGTTTACCTAACAATATATTTAAGTTATGATTTTTTTCGATGTATATGATATCCATTGAAGTTTAAGTCAACCAAAGACTTCAATTAGCATGTGGTGATGTGGTCCCATCTCGTAGCTCTGTTTACTTCTGGTATAATGGATACAAACGTGGACGTATTCATCTCCAATACTATTCACGCAAAGGCCGGCCGGCACGGCAGCGAGAGCTATAACGGAAACTAACGTTGATGCTCTACGACAACTAATTCAATCGGATAAAAAAATACATGTCAGCAAATTCGTACAACATTGGCACGGCATGAGATAAGTGTTCGGAAACTTTGTTCACGATGGATAGTCCTGTAGTTCTTCATTGCGATAATGTATCCGTCCACCCCGCTATGGCAACGGTGTATTTGAAGACCCGAAACGTGGAACTGATTACGCACCTCCTATAGAGTCCGGACCTTGCATCCTGCGATTTCTTTTTATTCCCAGAAATTAAGGATAAACTTTGGGGAATTCGATTCATGACCCCAGAAGCGGCAGAGATAGTATTCTGAGAAGCCATTGAGTAGACATCTAAAGAAGACTGGGCCAACTACTTTTCCCAATGGTTTCAAGAATGAAAAAGTATATAAATTGTCAGGGAGAATGCGTTGAAGAACAGTAAATACAATATAAATATTATAAGTGCTTTACTTTATCAGAATCCAGAAACTTTCAGTATGGCCTAAGTATTTATATAATTGTTATTCAAAAAGTAATATTATATTTAAGATGTTAATAAGTTCTGGTATTCTTGAATAATCAAAACTTCCCTTAATTGTTTTTCTGGCTACGGGATTGTTGCATTACAATTTTATTATCAGCACTTACCCTTCGTCAATCAGCTCATCTTCTAGTTCCTCAGTATCGGGATCAGCCATAGAGTATGGCTTCCTAGTAACGGGCACTATTCTTGTACTTGAAATCTCATCCGACACTGTCGTAGTAGAAACTGTGTAATCCAAAGGCGTCGTGAGCGTTCCGTTTGAATCGGCAGCTTGAAAGCTCAACACGGTCATATCAGTAATAGGGGAGAATGTGACGTCACTCGAGGGTAGCCGGGTGGCACAAGCACAGGCTGCGAGCGCGATCAGGATGCGCATCTGCACGTACATATCGGAAACGCGCGCACGGCACGACAGCACGGTGCGACTGTCGAAGTAGACAGTATACACGTCACGCGAATATTCCTGCCTAAATAGCCGTTGACCGCCTTCATCAGGGGCGACCCTAGGGCGGTACTAGCAGTGCGTGCATGCGGTGCGACCGGATTGGACACCAAAATCACCACAAAAGGTAACTGCGGAGCAGAGTTCGAACGAGACGTTCATTCATCGGAAAATCACGTGCAAAATATGACTTATCTGGTTGTGAATTAGCCGAGGAATCTTCTAAGCCTGAACCCATTATTAAAAATGTATGAATCAGCAGTGATATTATAACCTCTTCAACAAAATTGTTGGCAGGATATTTCCCAAACGTATGGACAGCACTCCGCATCGTGCTAACTATACCAGTCATTGGCACCAAAAATGAACGACGTTTTAGTAACTTAAGACTTACATACCTTGAATTGTATGTCAGGAGAGGCATTGGGATCTTGAAATGTCGTCATTCGAAAATGATCCGAAATATCATAGCTAAATTAAGAATATCTCGCATCTATCATTTTGATTTAACTTAATTTTTGAGCAAGCGATACGCCTTATAATTTATTTTAAACAGCATAAAAGTTGATTTTTCACTACATATTAAAATATTTGTAATCTCTAATCCCTAATATATAAAATGAAATGTTATATGTATGTTGCTCAATTACGCCTTAACGGTGTGCATAAAGAAAGCTCTAGCTCGCTTGGCAGAGCTTATTTGGTCACATACAGAAGCTTCTATTTATAGTGGATCAAAACCGCGGGTAAAAGCTAGCAAAATATTAATTTCAAATATTTGTGAGATCCGGTAGTGCATTCAGATCTCATACCAATAGAAATTATGAAAGATTTTTCAGTTTATGTCTCTATAGCTATCGCAATCCTCACAAGAAAAGCCTTTTTGATATTTTTTACCCACTTTCGTCCATGTATCTATTTGTCGTTTGATAGAATATATCGACGGTTTAAAGTAGAAACATTGTATATCCACTTTTGGTTGTTTTTCACTTTTTTGACTACGTATGTGTCTATTATGGTATATTTTACCGTCGAAAGTATTTTGTTTTTCTATAATATCAAACAAAGATGGAAGTTCTCGTGTGTTTTTCTACAAAGTGCAATATAGTAATAGTGTTATTATGATAGAATTACATACAAATGTAGGCCATAAGTATTCATACATATGTATAACACAAAAAAAAATCTCGAGAGACAATTATCCTTTTTTTTATGGGCGAATATCTAAATATTTTTGTATGCAAATAAGTAAAACGAAATAATAGTTTCGGTAAAGCATACAATAAAGAACACAAACATATTCATAATTTTTGGATAGAGTTCCGTATTTTGCGATAAAACATCTATATGAATGAATAAGCATTTTTTTCTAAGTTTTTTTCAGTTCTCCAACTTTCTAATAATTATTAATAATTATCTAATTGTTTACAAAATAAGGTTTCAAAGTTCTGTATTGGAAATTTCAATACGATCATTCTACATTTCTTTTTATGATCCGTGTGGTAGTTTCTTACTTATGGTTGTTTTTCTCTAGTGCCGTCCATTTCAACCTCAACTGTCGTAATTTGCCGCGGTACACTAAGAATATACTCTACTAACAGAAGCGTCAATCGCTTGCTACCATTTTAATTTTGACATTTTCACTTTCACTGCGTAAAAATCGCTCACCGCTGTCACTTAGTACGCTATTTAGCTCTGGTTTAAATATGCTTTCTGTTTCTTTCAGCCATGAAGCCGAATTCGACAACATCAAATTGAGAGTTAAGAAAGCGTTTCATGACATAGGTCTAGAGTTTGATAAGATCCCGTCACGCGGTTCACGGATGAAGAAATTGCGGCGCTCTGGCAGCGAGCAGGATGAAGCTACGGAAGAGGTAGTCGATACCTCAGTCTCGTCGACCAACCAGGATGGAGACGACTCACCCGCTGCCGAGCTGGTCTGGAGGCGACGCAGGATCAAAAGGATATCACGGCCTAGGCAGCATAAAGTTGCGCTAAAACCAACACACTTATACTTCAGCGATAGCAATGATGACGAACAGGGAATGGTTAGTATTAAATACAATTAAGAACCGCAGTAAGCTTTTGGTGCTGGATTGTTTTACGTCTTCAATTTGGAGGTAGTAGACACCCAGGTGGGTGTTTCTTTTGCGCATCAGTGGGCTACATTCGCACACGAACTGCAGTGCAGTTTCATCTTCCGTTTGGCAGTATCTGCACAATTTAGTGCCTCGGTGCTTGAGGTTGAACATGTATTTGTTTAGGCCACAATGCCCAGTGAGCCCTAACTAGCATGCGTAGATTGTTCCTATTTAGCGCTAAATCCTTGTGGGCAGTCTTACGATTGTAAGCTTTGATTAGTGCTTTAGAATGATTCAAAGCCTGGCGTGTTGTTCCAGTGGTTGAAGGATTGTTCTAAACATAGGTTTTTGAGTATTGGGCTTACCAGGCTTTTGGTACGCCATAGAATGGTTCAGGTCCATGTAACGTTCCTTTTGCTCCCGCCTTAGCAAGTTCGTTCGCTTTTTCATTGCTTTCAATCCCTACGTAGCCGGGACCCCATCTCAAGAGCTACCCTGTTTTTTCCGCCCAGGGAGTTCAAAAGTGTCATGCAGTTTTGTACCAGCTTTGGGCTTATAGTATCCAAAGCTAGTGCTAAAAGAGCTGCCTGGACCACTGTAATTACCGCTATAATGGTACATTGCTAATTACCAGTAATGTTATTATAGCCCGATCATAATATTATGAATATTCTAATGACATCTTGCTACATCGCAGATTGCTGATATGTGGCTATCTCAGATTTATCGACATCCAATGTTATCGATTGATTCCCTTTCATAGCAATGAAACACTAATGGGTTCGCGACTCCCATTTATCTGAGATTTTTGTATATGCACATGTCCATGCCAGTGGTCTCTTCAGTTTCATACGTGGAGGTTAAAATAAATTAATAAATACATTTATTATTTGATTTTTAGGTTGGAGATATGCCGATATCAAATGAAGCCACTGGTTCAAACGAGGTATCTTCGGAATGCGATCATCCGACCGTTCGCGAAGCCACTAAGTCTATTCAACCGATAGAATGTAAACCGGAGCTCCCTCCACCGATAGAGCTAAAGGCGGTCAAACAACGACTGAAACGCATCAAGAGAAAGAAGAATTTCCAAAATTTACCACTTGAAGTGGCGGCGGATAGCAAACTTAAGAAATACTGGAGGAGGCGCTGGTCCTTATTTAGGTAAGGATAGAACAACTTCTTTTTGTCTTTTATCTCCATCAACGAACTTTTCTTCCAAGTCATTTCCGGAGAGCAGTCGAGGGTTAAATGTTAATAGGATGGCAAAAGACAACACACAATGAAGAGGACAACTAATCTATAGAGTACACAGAGAATATAATAGAATAACTTTATTATCCCTATGAGAACATTATGTAAGAAGCGTTACATTGGTGTTAAAATTTAAAATCCACAAATGGCAGACATCACTATAGCGATATCTTAAATTCAACTATTTGAGAACCTAATTTTTAATTTAAAATAAACTAATACAAATATATCATGACAATCATAATTATAATATCAGATGACAGTTGATAATTATTATGGTAAAATAAAACAATAATATTATTAATAATTACATTGAGATATTAATACAATATTAGGGTATAATGATCAACTATATACTTGTCAACCCACAACATGAAACTAATACCTACTCATTCTATGAAGCGCCTATTTAGTAATGTACAAATTGATTAAAGATATTGTTTATATAGGTTCCTAGGCAAGATAAACCATTTACATAGTTACCAGTCATTGTCAAATAATTTTCAGAAGAAAAAATAACAAAAAAAAAACATTGAGAACATAATGGCAAATTGTTTAAATTCATTAATCTTAACCTGTTGTGTGCCAGCCAGCCGCACTCTAGTGTTTGGGTTCGGTACTTCTTTGCAAATCATTTAAATTTACATAAATTATTTTGATGTTTTGTTACTAACGGCCTTACCTAATAATATTTGTATATTTATCGAAATTTTATGTTGATGTCTCTTACCCGATACAGCTGACAAGTTTTTTTTTCCCCCAAATGTCAATAAAATACGTAAAATCAATCTTTGAACACGCAACAGGCCCGATTATGTTTCTTAATGAACTAAAATTGGAAATTAGTTCATGCGAACGAGACAGAGCAATTTGTTGGATCGAAATGAAATGAATGATTGTCGATTTGGCCGCATCAAAACTACCTGTTGAACTTATAGACATTCGAATAAGTGTGAATACATTTGGTGCAGTCTTAGATTCAGGCACTTTATTTTCGGAGGGTTGTTTTAATGTGGACAAATGACAACTATTCATTTCACATTCCGCTCTAGCGTATTGCCCTGTCTCATTCACATGAACTAATTTTTGATAGTTCACGAAGAAACGCAATCGAGCTCAATGTTTCTTTAATTTACATTTGCGTGAAGCTGAATAAGTTTCCCACAAGATAAAATAAAAATGCATGTTTGGTCCATTGAAGCAAATATTGTAACTTGGCTTTGGCTTCACAGCGCCGATGAGTACCTACAAATTAGAAATATTCTTTGTTAAACTGATGATATATACAATGATAAGTCGTATAGTCTTAAATATGCAATTTAATTTCCTTATTATTACTATAATTAACAGTATAAGTACAAACGCTTTGTAATAATGTTTCAATACCAAGTTTGACCTTAACCTTGCTTCAAAGCGCGGATGAGTACCTACAATTTAGAAATATTCTGTATTAAACTGATGATATATACAACGATATGTCTTATAGTCTTAAATATGCAATTTAATATACCTTATTATTATTATAACTAACAGTATAAGTACACACGCTTTGTAGTAATGTTTCAATACCAAGTTTGCCAATGACCATAAGTGTCAAATTTGAGTACCGGGATAAGTTTTATGCCTATATTTTTATATATTTCTAGTCTATTTATGTCAATAATATAATGAACTTTAGTTAAATATTAAAATGATCTACCATTTTTGATCCAGTATTACAAACAATACGACTTGTGTACTGGCGGACGACTAACACTGTTAAATATTATTACTCATTGCTCTCTTCAAATTATTCATTGAATGTAGTATATTCAGATCGGTTGGTTCACAGGCAAGGGTATTACTTTGCGATATTACTAGTCAGTATTACTTTGCGGAGAAGGCATATTAGGATCTAAATCCTGCAAATAAGGCTGGCCGGCCGCGGACCCCATAGGGTACACAGCGCCGGCATTACTTGTAGTTTGCCGTACCCTATAGGGTACATGGCAAAGAAGAGGTTATTAAATGTTATTGTGGATGGCGGTGTGTAAAATAGAACAGTAATAATTGTTACACTGTTTTTATTCAATCTACTTGCTTTTTTATTTCTTAAAAGCATACAACAAAATATAACTTAACATACGAAATGTTGCCATAATTGTTTCCTCACAGGGATTTGAAATAAGCCACCGTCATAACTATTGTAGTACATTGATAGCTATCTAATGACATGTGTGGTACTTATTCATTTCTAGACCATCTTCCATACATTTTTGTTGATTTTCCTTCAAAAAACAATAATTCGTATATTCACAGTTTATTTGATCGCGGTATCCAACTAGACCACGAGAGCTGGTACAGCGTGACCCCGGAAGCCATAGCAGCGCATACGGCCTCCAGACTTACTACCGGAACGGTTGTGGATGGATTTTGTGGCGCTGGCGGTAACACAATACAGTTGGCGCTCGCTTGCAATTTTGGTACGTTTAACAATTGACACGTTTAGTCTTAAATCATGTGAAACTTCCCTGTCTGTAATACTTCCCTGTCTGAATAAGTGATTCTCTAATAGTATTTTTCACGCTGAATTCAGATGTGTAGATAAACTTTCCCCATCCCCATTTTTGTAGGCGAACTTTTATAGAAATGCTAAGCTACTGGAATCAAACTTCGTCGTTGTTTCTTAAACGTCAAATCCACATACACATAACAAGGTATTCGGATTATTTACACACTCCTTTGCATATTCACTCATTTTTCTCATTAAATAAACTGCAAAAACATATTTAAAAAAACAGCTTCTAACAGACCCCGCCAACCAATACACAATCACCAAGCAATAGTCGACAGTATGAACAACTGTATAAAATAAAATGCAGGACATTACAAGCTGCCATGGAATTAACCGACCAGTTGGGCCCATCATAATACTATTGAATCTTGGTCTATCCAGGAAAATAATTAACTCTTTCATAGAAAAAATATCTAAAACTGCGATTTCCGCATCTCAAGTTCTATGACTTCGAAGGGGGAGTGAATGAGTGGGTAAGGTGAACACTCACATGTGGCAAGACAGCTATCCTAAACCTACCACAGCCGGTCGTTAGTCCGGAGTCCACCTCTCACCCCCCAAAAGTTTACCAACAGTATTATGGTGGGCCTGACTCTGGTCGGTGAATTCGATGGCAGCTCCGTTTGTACTTACTTTACAATTCAGAGGGGTGAGCAGTGGACTCCAGACTAATGACCAGCTGCGGCAGGTTTAGAACATCCGTCTTGCCAAATGTGAGAATTCGCCTTACCACCTACCACTCGCACTTCGAAGCCATAGAATTTGAGATGCGGAAATCGGTTGCGGTTATAGATACTTTTTCTAGGAAGATTTTCCTGGAGAGACCAAGATCCTTAAATAGGCGAAATAGAGATTTGGCTGGGAGGCCACGAGCGCCAACTTCCACCAGAGTGAAGCCGATCTGGGTGACGGCATTTGCGAGATCATGGTATTTGTTTAATTTGTACTCGTGGTATTTTGGCATATTTGATTCCCATGGAACAGTTGATTCTACAATAAGGGCCATTTTCTGAGATATGGAGTACAGAGTTATATCTGGACGGAGGTCTGTGCCTCTGAGACTTCTCAGGGAATTGATACTGCTTAGAGACCGAATCGACCCCCAGAATCCAATCTGAAAATTTCTCGATTATTGAGAAAGGTTTTGTAGTGGAATGTTTTTTGCCTTTATTAGAGCCACATTTATCACAAAATTTAAAATACTGTACTTGAGGTTTTGATATCTAGTTTCAATTTGCGTTTATCGTTTTACGAACTGTCGCTTTTGTCGAGTGAAGAGCTAGAATCGTTTTAAACTACATTATGAACACTGTCGCTATAAATAGCATTCACTCATTCCCTTCGCTTTTTCTGATCTCAGCCGAGGTAAATTTGCTCACTCCACTGATTTGTTTATTTGTTACAGTCTTCGCCTGTGACATAGATCCAAAGAAGGTAGAACTGGCCGAACACAATGCCACGATTTACGGAGTGCAGAACAAGATCCAGTTCATCGTGGGAGACTTCTTTAAGCTGGCTGAGAGCCTAAAAGCGGATGTAGTCTTCTTGAGCCCACCCTGGGGTGGACCTGAGTACATACGGGTGAGGTTATTTTATTTATTTCAATGCTTTTCTCCATAAAATCCCAGCATATACACCCCAGTAACCTGTTTAGCTGACCAAGTCCAACCTGAGCTTGTAATGTTTCTATTAGTTGTTAATGACATAGCTGATTCTGTATCCAACAGTGAAATCCTTACGCATGCCGATGATATGAAGATCTACAAGACGGTCAAAACATCTAAGGACTGATTGGATGTAGGGTTGATTTGACACCGGGGAAGTATCGATACTAGTACTTATTATAATATTCTAATCAGAGTATCTATACATATCGAGTATTTAATCAAAAGTATATATAGACAGTCGTATCTAACCAATAGATACTTTTTAAATTTATAAGATGAATAGATCATTGTAATTTATTTATTTTATTTATTTAATTCATGGTATATATATGTATATATATATATATCATATTATCTGTGTACAATGGAAACGGGCCTTAAAACTAATACCGTTTATATTCGTGAGATCCCCTTTGAAGCATTTATCTCCTTAGACTTATTTTTGTTTTTGTGATCTTCGTATTTGGACTGCCAAAGCATGGGTCCTGCTTGATAACATTCAAGCAGCGCTAGCTCACTCTACGAAATGCTCAATTTATTAAAATAATATAATGCGTCCGCTCGTCACCGCATCTCGCACGCCACTGCGAAAATACCACGAGTGTAGAAGAGTTCGTGCTTCGCGAATCCTTTGTTGCGGAGCAACAAAACCGATACTGGACGGTGAACGCCACAAATCACAAACGTGAAGCTGCTAAACCATCCACGCTTGTTTCGCGGCTATTGCAGGCGTTCGTGGCGTGAGTGTAGAGCCGGTATTACACGAAAGTATATAGTTACTTGCTTAAAACCTGCCGCAACCATTGATCCAGCCTTTGAATGACACACTCCCGGTGACACGAGGCAGGAGCAAGTGGTTTATACAGTGCGCGCTCTGCTATGTTGCTAGATGAGGACAGATATACAATATCTGATTATGGCACCTTTTTAGGGCCCTTGTGGCATTCTTTTCCTAAGTAAACCAATAGTATTCGCAAAGTCTCACTGTGGGATTTTAGACTATAAGTGTTGTTTACATGACATTACAAAATGTTAAAAAATCATTTTTGATTTTGTCTCGCTAACATTTTTATCTTTATTTCAGAGTGAAGTATACAATGTGGAGACCATGTTACAACCAGCCCCTGCAAGTGAACTGATGTCCGCGGCTCGAAAAATATCAAACGAAATCGCTATATATCTACCTAGGAATACGGATACAAAACAGGTATAAAATATATTATTGTATAATTTCTTTTATATAAATAATTACACACGTCAGACAATTTAAGGGTCACCCATTAATTACGTGATGTGTTTTTTTCTACGAATTCGACTTCCCCCCTCTGATTTCCCCCCGGTGATATTTGGTGAGATATGGTGGACTCCTCCTCCCCCTTACTTGAGATTTACCCCATAATTTGTAATTAATTAAATTTATTTGATATGTTCACGTATTTATTTAATATGTTTATTTGATTTAATTTGGGAGTAAAGCTACACTCAGCGGGC
Organism: Micropterix facetella; assembly: GCA_027564375.1. NCBI lineage: Eukaryota > Metazoa > Arthropoda > Insecta > Lepidoptera > Micropterigidae > Micropterix > Micropterix facetella. The sequence continues at coordinate 12,489,993 of JAOPUG010000110.1, forward strand.
TAGCCTCACTCTCTTAACTACCAAATTTAGATGGATTTCTCCATCCACCCGTTTGATCCCGGGTTCGAAGTTACTTGCGCGGTGTCTACCTGATGTGAGCGGCAAATCATAACTCGAATATATCGCGGATCCGAGGTGCTCTTAGCCCAACACTACCACCCGGGATTGGGTGGTGAACGGATCGTTTCTAAGGATATGCGACATTAGGTCAATTTCCGCTTTTATAGGTTGCATATGTTTTCAGACCCCCCGGCTGTTCGCCAATTGAGCAAAGGCCGATAAACCGATCAGTGCACCGATCACCCGGGGCCGCCCGAGGCCCTCTCCCCGATATCAGCTTCACCGGGTTCAGTCTCTCTTCGTGGAGGCCGCCAGATGGGAGTTGAGCCGTGAGACAGGCTGACCGAGTTGACATATGCAGCCTTAGACCGGAGTTGCACGACCCCATTACAACCCTCTGAACACTGTCAATGTTGGATTTAAGACTATACTCAGGCGAACTCGTCACCCTAAGGCGTTTCAACTAACTTTATCGTTATATCGCTCCGAGATGAAACATACAGAATTTGGAAAATACATATCTACAATCCAACTATGCCATTGCTCGTCAGAGTCCTACGCCTTACGGTGAGGCACTGAGAATTGCCACCCAGCGAGCAGTCTCACCCTCTGAATACCAGATTAGGTCGGATTTCTCCATCCACCCATGTAATCCCAGGTTCGAAGTTGCTTGCGCAACCTCTAACTACCGTAATAACATGGCATTCCGTGACTCAGAAATATTGCGGATTGGTGGCGTCCTTTACTCGGAACGTCACCCGAGATTGGGTGCCCATCAGGTCGTTTCTAAAGATAGGCGACGATAGGTCGACACCTACCCCCGCGTGTTAGGAAACGACATTCCCAGACCCCTCTGGGTCTCAGTCAGTGACAACACGGCCGGTTTTCCCATCACGTGCGTCAACCGTCCAGTTCCGCCAGAGTTTCCGTCTCCAGATCCACCGCACAGCGGGTTCACTAGGTTTGGCCTTCTTCGAAGATGCTCCCGGATAGGAGCTGCCCCGCGAGTTGAGCTGACCATGTTGACAAATTGGCCATCGTAGCCTAAACTACACAGAACCGTTAGGAACCAAAACCTTCGAACCCTGTCAATGGCGAGCTGGAGTAGCCCAGAAAATGACTCATTTATCATCTTATCTATTTTTGCAGTTGGTACAGTTGGCTGGAGAAGGCAACTCAGTGGAAATCGAACAAAACTATTTGGATACGCGTTTAGTGGCTCTAACGGCCTACTACGGCGATCTGGTCTACGATACCTGCGAACGGTCCTAGTTTGCATACTCAACAATCCTCGAGAGATGATATCGGTCAGATTCATGTAACTATATCCTCAACTATGTACCGCTTGCAGTATGGCTGCACCTGATATATCACTATAACTACGACTTTTAATAATAACCAAAGCTATTTCAGTATGTTATTGTGTGTTGTGGTTGTTTAGCGATGAGGTCACTATCTTCGACTTCGAGTAGGTATGTGTGTTTATTGCGCGGAAAGTAAAATGCAACAAGTCGGTCATATTTTACAGATGTAACCTATCAGGAAACCCCAAGCTTCATCCCATTTACAGACAGGCACCGTTGGAAGGAAGGAGGGCAATTTATGTTCAGCGGAAGATTAGTGTTACGTATTTTGCACCAAATTTTAACCTGGGGTTTAGGGGATTCTTTTGTTGGAGAGTTCACTTTTATTGACTTTCTGAATTGTAACAAAGATATAAAGAAACCTTGACAAAATTAAATCGCGTAGTCATCGTTCGACCTTTCACAATCGACAATAAATTATAATTATTAATCGAGGACAATGGGCCTTTTTGTTTAACATAATTTCATCTTTACAAAGATAGCGTTGCATTTATAATTCTGTGGACAGAATTTCTCCATATTTGTCCATTTTTAATGCGTCCGTATAGCCTTTGCAGACTGAGTTACGTGCACTTTTGCTCCGATTTAGGGCAGTATACTTGACCTACATAACCTGCTCCAATCATAATTTTAAAATGCGAATTTACATTACTCTAATTAGACTGGTAGTCTTCTTCGGTGTGAAGTCCGGACAGTGACTGAAAAGAATCAGCTCCTGATTTTCGAACAACTGGGAGTGTCAACTGCTACGTACGGGTGAACTCGTCCACCCCGGAGCGTTTTAACGATATGTTCGTTCTAACACCCCGAGGCGAAACGCAGAGACTTAAGTCGATACGCCGATCGACGATGACATTTTCGAACAAAATGTATAGCGCTCTTGATCTTCAGTCCTGTCAAAATTGATGAAAACGCATGGTGTATAGTAAACGGTAGAATGGAGAACTGTGGCCAGACGAATAGCAGCCCTATTACGAACGCTCTTGCTTTTCTATCACAATTGGAGGTAGTTTGGCTACTTGCCGCTACTCAAAAGTTCTCGCGTTTTCGCAATACTGAAATTTACAATAGCGAAAGCGATTGAAAATCGAAATTATAGTGGGATTGCTGCAACCCTCTATCTATAATAAACGCTCTCACTTTATCCCCAACTTGTCATCGTCCCCGCGCATAGCCTGCCGCTGCTAAAATCGAAAAAAAAATAATTGCTTTAGGACCTATTTATTAAATCAAGACATATCACATCTAGGATAATTGCACAACTTGATGGAACATTGCTTTTGTCAGAAGAGCGCATGCGCATTGTATGGGGACTTCAAACTGTCAAACTTCATGCCTTTTAAAACTACATAATAAATGGTGCAAATCTTTAATAAATAATGGGAAATGCTGAAGCCATCATAAGAAATAAGGTGCATAGACACAGTGTTGCGAATGGTGTGAGCTGCAACAAATTGTATAGAAGTTCAACTTTTTGGTACATGGATTTTCTTTTAATTTGCGACTTCTTGGATTTTCAGATGACATATCGGAAAAATAGATCGCTTTTGGGGTGTCTTGGGACCTATCTGATTGTCTCTTCTATCACAAACCTCATCTTTAATTTATTAATATATCTCACAGCTTCAGGTGTATGATTCAGGATTGAGCTTTGATTGAGATTAGCTTCAGGATTGAATGTCCAAAAAGCGGCAATAGAAAGCATGAGATGGGCAATAGCCTGTGATGTGGTGCATAGTTTAAAACGGAGCACCACAATCACATGCTGGCGAGGATCTTCAACAGCACGCGATTAAACCAATCTTTCCTCATTAGGGGGCGTCCATTAATTACATGAGGTGTTTTTTTTTTAATTGGTCTCTCCCTTGGTGAGATATGGTGAGATTCCCCTCCCAGTCATGTGAGATTTACCCTATAAATTTTAATTAATAAAATTTATTTGCTATGTTCATGTATTTTGATTCACACGACTAAATACCTAATAATTGTAGTTAAATATATTTGTGTGAATATATTAAATGTTTTTTTTTTTTGGATTTTCATACTATTTATATCACTTTATATATA
>JAOPUG010000110.1:12498544-12509020 GCA_027564375.1 Micropterix facetella
TCACCCCCCAGAAGTGTAAAAAAATAGTATTATGATGGGCCCGACCTTGGTCGGTGAATTCCATGGCAGCTCCGTTTTGTACTTACTAGACTTTTGACCAGCAATTTGTATAATGGTTCTACAATGGCCGCTTCAATGCAAGCGTCCACATCTTACGCATCAGACGGATCGTATCAAACGGTTCGGTCTGTGGTAGTGCGTCCACTGTATCCACGGCAATCGCATTGCCGACGCGATGGACATTTGCAATTGGCTTATAATTAGTCATGCGTTGTCCATGATCTGTGCATAAATTAATAACAACAAACACACGTGGACATAGTACCGAAATGCAACAATTGCAGCTGGCTGGTGGGTCCACTGATCGTCAATCCGTATGACGTAATCAGCATACATTGGAATAGTTGCCCCTCCGAGTGATCGTGCCGGCATTACCAAAGAGCCCATGCGTGCGGTCCGTCCGCTGCGGATTAGTGGATGCACTTGTATGAATTACTATACGAAGAATTCTAAAATGCATTTGATACGATCCGTTAGATACGGACCTGTGGACGCTTACCTTTATATGGCATGATCTGTGAAAAATGTATCAATTCCAAAAATACCTGTAATTCTTGATTTTTATCAATGCTGGTGTATTGTGTATTGTTTGTGCTTTATTATCGCAAGTTTGAACTCCGTTGGCATCAATTTGAAATCCCAAAAGTTTAATAGAGTTTGTGGCAAATTTACATTTCTTATTCAGGCGTAAACCAGCATCCTGCAATTTATTTAACACAGTCATTAGCCGTTGATTATGTTCCCTCAAGTCTCTGCCAGCTGTAAGGAAAACATCCAGCAACAATAATTCCTTTAATTTTACTGAATAAAGATGACACTGTTGGAAAATCCCCAGAATAAAGATGACACTGTTGGAAAATCCCCAGTCTTGCTTTTACTTCGAATGTTAAACGCTTCACTCTATATAGTCCTGTTGAGTATTGACTGCTAGCAAATATGAAGTGGGTTAATCTGCTGCCACCTGTGGCCTACTCCAAATCTAGTTGAATGAAAATGCATCTGGGTTGCAATGTTGTTAAATGGTTCATTTGTCGCCAGTAAAAGATATGTATCCAATTATTATTGCTATAAATAATAATCAACGGTTTATAGGCCTTCTCGGAATTTGTGGATGAGTGGTAGGCTCTTGCTCTTTTGTTTTGCATGGCTTTCACATTCTCTGATCACTGACCTTGGCGACTGAAGCGGGTGAGTGTATCGGTGCCTATATTTGGAGGATAAAGAAATATCATTAACAGTTTAATAATTAAAAGATAAAGATATCATAAGTGATATTTTGTATCTAAAATCGGAATTTTTCATGAGAACAGAATGGGGGCGCCAATTCTCTTCGCTGCATTCGCACAGGAGACGCTAGCTACGCTACTGCCGCTGGTCCACAGGATCTTGAGTGAATTATGAGTGCCACTAATTAAAACAACAAAAGAATTATTAATTGTTTAATATTAACCAAAGGCACGATAAATTTAACATATTAAATTATATAATTATCGAATGTTCAGGATTCGGTATGGCTGGCAAAATCATGTAGTTCGATAATAAAGTTTCTAAGAAAAAATCTAAATATCCGGAAGTTGAAAATAAAATATGTTTTTCCTCAGTAACCAAGGCCTTAATAAAAAAAAGTTGTAGAATGTCTTACTATTTGTAAGTTGAAAAAATAAGTAAAATGACAGGCCCAGTTAAGTCTGATAATTCCAGTAAGTTACGTCAACATTTGAAAAAAATATATATTGGTACAGTTGTATACTTCAGCGCATGGTGGATATATCTGCAATCTTCTTGTGTTTCAAAAGCCTTTCAAGGCGGGTAAAAATGCACTTTGCCAAAAGGAATTAAATAACCAGTCTACATTTTCAAAAGAGTTATATCCATTCGTTGCCATTCCAAAAAGCTAAATCAGTGTCACATGACAGCTCAAGTTATTCTTCAACAGCCAAAAATTATTTAAAATTCTTCTAGTCGAAACCTTTTGTATCTGTGCCATTAAATACAGGAAAAAGAGGTAATTTAAAAAAATATTTTCATTGATAAACGGATTCAATTGTATTGAAATTAGCTGTTGCAGTTGAAATTACAGTTTGGAGTTTAACTGTCAAGCACTTCAGTTCCAGTCAGGTATCCATTGAACAAATTCCAAAAGCAGTTGAGTGCAATCTCTTCATTAATAATAAAACAATACTGGTGCTGTGTTATCCACTCACTTAAATAAATCATGTTGACAGCTCAGCTAAGGGTAATTTGAGAAGTTTTCATGTTTTGCCAAGAATAATCTGAAATGGATTTAACTGATATTGCTAGAGTGATTTTATATTTCATCGTGTACTAAATAATATTAAGAGCCCTTTTTAAGACCATCTGTATAAATAGCCATAGTCAGCCATAGCAAAATCGTTTTAAATTAATTTATTTAATATTAGAGGGTAAAGTTGCGTTCTGTCCAAAACCTCTTGCCACTTCACTTATACAAATCCACTGTCCCTCCGTCACTTCCCGCCATAGGCTGATTTTGCTGTCTCCGCCGGAAACCGCGAGGATGTTACTCGTCAGCGACCAGCTCACACTCCATACCACGTCGTCGAAGACATTCAGGAGCAGAGGATTCCAGGAGATGTTGTCGGTGCTTGTCCAGATGACGACCCGTTTATCCCCCGAGCAGCTAGCAATCATAGACCTGGGCAGAGCGACCGAGGGTGCCCAAGCCACTTCTCTCACCCAGTCAGTGTGGAACTCCAGCTGGTTCTCCATCGTCCACTGGCCATTGGTTTCTTTCCAGATCTGAAATAGACCGAGTTACAATATTATTGGGAGTTGGATATATTAGTGGTCCCATGTTGATGATTGAGTTTGGGGTTGGTTATCAGTAATCCGACACCCACACTTGGCTTTCACATGCGGCAGAATCGACGAAGATCGCATCCTGCATATTTCTGCCATATCTACAGAGTAATTTCCTGTTATCCTCTCTCTTCGTGCGAATAATGCTGGGCACACACTCGCTCAGCAGTTGCCTTCTCCATTCCGCAGTTTCGACAAGTTGCCTCACACTATCTTGTCAGTGGCAGGTTCTCTTTGCCTGTCTGTGTTTTGCCATTGTCTTTCACCCATCCTTTCACGCAGAGCCATTCTCGTCTACCCCTCTGCCTGCAGCAGAGTATAGGTCCAGGCCCAATTGCAATTCACTTCCAGCCCTTTCTGGCCAATCTACATATCTACTTCTACATTTCCCCTGAGTTCCACTGTGTCCTCTTTTGGGCCTAATGGGGCATGTGCAGCTCGGGCCATATGGCCATCTTGTCACACCTGGTCGGCCCGACTCACGGCTCAACTTCCATCCGGCAGCCTCCCTGAAGAGGGACTAATCCGGTGAAACCAGCTTTGCGGTCGGACCTGGGGTAACACCTCGGGCGGCCCTGGACAGTTGATGTATTGGTCGGTTTACTGGCCTTGCTCAACTGACAAATAGCCGGGGGAGCTAGTTGTATAATGCTGCTTAAGGCGTGGGGGTAGGTGTCAACCTGACGTCGCCTACCCTTAGAGACGATGGCCACCCGATCTCGGATGATATTCGCCGAGTAAAGGACGCCCCGGGTCCGCAATATTTCCGAGTGATGGAATGCCGCATTATCACGTCAGATAGAGGTTGCGAAAGCGACTTCGAGTTTGGAACCAAACTGGTAAATGGAGAATTTGGAAGTTAGGGAGCAAGGCTAGCCCATTGGGGGGCAGCTTGCTGCCCGGTGTCTCGATATTAAGGCGTCGGACTCTAACAGGCCGCGGCGTAGTTGGATAGTGGATTTGTTATGTCAAAATTCTGTATGTTTCATCTCAGGATGATATAATGATAAAGTTCGTTGAAACGCCTCGACGTGACGGGCTCGCCCGAGTATTGTCTTTAAACCAACAATATGTCCTCTTAAGCATATCAGGCTAACTCTATTCATTTGCGAGATACCGCCCTGACACTGTGTGGCACTCCTAGGCCAGTTTTGAGGATAGCTTTTGATTTTTTAGTGCCTGTAGCAGGCTATCTGAATACATATGAATATGAATATACTGGCCTCAATAATTAATAAATAAATACAAAATGAGCTGCCATAGAACTTTTGCTCTTTTGCTGTCAACATTTCAGACAATCACAAGTTTTTCAAGACGTCGTTCCTTCGTCTGGCTATGTAACCAAAGTAGGATAGTATCCGTTTGTGACGTAGTGGAGAGCTGAACTGTTATTACGTCCTTTGGGGGTGTCCTTTAATTACATGAGGTGTTTTTTTTTTAATTGGACCCCTCCCTATAGTGGGCATAATTTTTAATCAATTAAATGTATTAGGTATGTTCATTTTTGCTTCATACCATTAAATACCTTATAATTGTAGTAAAGTATATTGTGTGAATATATTAAATGTTTTATTTTTGTTTTTCTTACTATTTATATCTCTTTTTTTTATATAAAATAAATGAATTAACTAAAAATAAACTCTCAGTTGTATTTTTAAACATAAAAGCAAAGCGGGTCCGTCATATTTGACGGGTTTAAAATCTAGTTAATTTAATATTGTCTGTCTGGGATTGATTTTGTAAGAGAAAATGTTTAATTTGTTATTATAATGTATATTATCTGAATTACGTAAGATTTTAATTAAGGCCTTCCCCCTTTTAAATGAGATTTCTTGAGATCTCGATGAACCCCTTCCCCTATTTTGAACTCATGTAATTAATGGACGCCCCCTTACTCATGTAAGTGGGGAACTCAGAAAGTTTTGCAAAAATAAAACAATATGTTCTACAGGTTAAAATATTCTTCAGATTCTAATTAATCATATGCAATCAAAAAAACTTCATAAACAATTTTTTTTTCAGTTTTGGTACATTTCGCTTGACAAAATTTGTAAGTTTTTTGAGTTACAGAAATTCTCATTTTGATAATTCCTTTTATAAGCTCAATTTTAATTGCGCTTACCTTAACGTAATTATCGCCACCACCAGAAACGATTCTTTTGACAATTTCCTGTCCTGGCGTCGTGCTCAGTTCTGCCGCAACCGCAGGACACCAGCTCACGGAGTTGCATCCAGCAACGTGAGATCCTTTAATTTCTTTCACATCCCAGCTTCCGGCTTCTTGGTTGAAAGTGTGTACGCTTATATTCCCATCGGAACTGGCGCACGCAAGAACTAACCCATATTCGGAAGGCGCCCACGCCACGCTGTTCACCGATGAATCGTGCTTTTTGTACTCATAAAACTTAGACCACTCCGTCGACTCTTTCCAGACGATGACTTTCTTGTCGTACGAGCAAGATGCTAGTAAACTTCCAAATTTGGGATGTGCCCATGATATCTGCCACACCGGACCGAAATGCCCTTTCAAATCGGCCACCAGCGTCTGTACGTTGCTCTTCGAGTCATAAATCTTGATAGAAGCATCCGAAGAACAAGTCGCAAGACGGAGCCCGTAGTAATCAAGCTCAGCGTCGTGGATCATGTCCTCATGACCGGTGTCGATGGTATTCACCACGGAAACCATTTTGTTTACACTAGAAACAGTCAATTACACCAAATACACAAGTTCTTTCAACGCGATCGGCTCCGTTTTCGAAAACGACATTCGGTGAGAAACGTCAAAGTGACAACCGGAAGTTGACGTGGACTAAGGTTGCCTTTTCTCAAAAATAAATAATGAATTCATAATAAAAATCCACTCATTTTAGATATACGTTAGTGTCAGCATTATTAAAAAGGTATTTAAATAATTATTATTATGTTTTACATTGTTATTCATAACTAGTGTCCATGGATTATGGTTATGTTTTGTCGAACACATTTTAAAAGCTTCTTTTACATTTTACTTAGGGCTGGTAGATACCTTGCATTTTGCGGGTTACCTCGTTTTTCAGGCTATTGCAACATGAAAACCTATAAACATTTTTTTTTGTAGTTGTGCCTTTTTTTACGAGAAATTTATAAAGGTTCTGTTTTCACGCCATTCGGCCTGGTCCAGTAGACGTGGATCTGGCGTGCCGCGCTGATTTGAATTACGCGCGTTGCGTATGTGATGCCCTGGGTGGAGCCCTGAACGATGTTCTTGTAGTTGTCCTTATTTAAACGACCCATCCACGTTAATGACTTTAATTATATCTTCGACACCTTTTGCTTGTTACAAGGTGTTACTATGACTGATCTGTGAATATGATCGCTTTGAGTGAGTTTATATCCGCATATTTATAATGGTTGTAACAAAGAAAAGACATGAGAACATTATGGAAGCGGCTTGGTCATTGATCCATAAATCAATAATACTTATAATTGACAATCGAAATTTCGTACGATTGATTATATTTAACCGAGACAATTATCAGCGATCAACAAAGTTATTATCCGAAAAGTGATTAAACACAATATATTATGTACATTGATATTAACAACAATATGATTAATTAATTTTAATGCGAAAACAGGAAACGGATTTTGTCCTCTTGATATTAATATATTTACCTAATAGGATATTGCACGTATGTGGATTCAAATTTACACAATAACTTTATAAATAAATCTGAAATCGATTACTATTGCGGTAATTTACATATTAAAATAAATAAAACGGATTTCACCGGTTGAATTAGGTGGCACCCGTCGTCTTGGCGATGTTACAACCGCATCAGTATACCCTTAAATGGCGTTTCTATCGTCGTCGAAACGATGCATGCGGTAACATCTGTTTCAATTATTTTATATTCTAAAAATCGGTTTTTATTATCCACCGTAAAAAGCCTAACACCCGAGTTTTAGTGTTGGTGACATTTAAATTATGAAATGGCAGGTGGCAACCCTACTATTGCTACTATTAAGATAAATGGCGTGGTAGAAAATAAAATCAGATTTTTTAAATGTAAAATAATTGAAACGGAGTTTGGGTATCGCCTGAATTTGATGGCAACCGAGTTTTGACGATATCACAACCGCGTCAGTATATCCTTAAACCGCGATTGTCCTATCATCCCTCTGTCCCATGTTCCGGTCATCCCCAGCCAGACTGGCCATAAAGCCAGTGACTTCTTCTGCCCGGAATATATGATGCGAAAAGCCATTGGTCAGGGATGGAATTTCCTTCAACGAGGCGTCCACTAATTTCCCAAAAATTACCGAAATGGTCCTACTCAACCGTCATGGTCACCAATGCCCTAAAACACCCTATCTGTCCAACACTACATCAACTAACCGCCCAGAGTAGTAGTTGCCAAGGTCAACGAGCCTGCTCGTTCTGGTAAAGTCAAAAGTGAAATAACAAAAGAAATGTGATTTTCCTCGCCCCTCGTTCTCTAATGAAGATCCAACCCGTGATCTCAGTTAAAATTATTCCGCCGATAGCACTGGGACTGACCTCAAAGCTAATAAGCAATATAGAGCTTCCACCCTCTAATAAATTGTCATGCTCTTAAAGCAACTCTACATACTCACAACAATTCCCTAACAATATTTCTAAAATCTTCACCTGCAACGATACACGAATCAATGAAGACAGTAACCGACATCCAATCGGTCAATTCCCTTTCAGTCGGATTTCCTTCCACCCAAAATCTTCGTTAAACGAAATAAATAGACACATCTTTTAAATAATTCTTTCCCTACCTACCTTTTCCCCCTCTTTTTATTAATTTCTCCTTTATTCTTTACTCTCTACATATTTTCCTAACTCTTTTATAAAGCCTTCAACGCCATTAAAAATTACCGAGTCATCGTAAAATTTACTAAAATTAATATCTTAGCTAGGTATCTGACCCAACTCTCAGGTGCTGTCCGAGATCGGGCCCATTCTGCAGCGTCAGCGTCGGGCCGATGGAAATGTGGCTCCGCGTCACTGCGGGCGGGTGGAAGAAGGCAATGAATACGGCGGGTTCGCGGCTGCCCGGGTGTCGACGGACGTCACATTGTCAGCGCGGCTGTGGACGGAAACGGGCCTGCTCTCGGCAGGGGAAGGGGGGGGGGGTATGCCCCGAAAACACTCCTGCCCCTTTTCGCTTTTCGACTCATATCCTAAATCATTCCTAAACACTCCTTCCCTCGGCTCCCTCTAAGTAGATACGTCCACCCTATCCCATTGTGTTGTATTAACCCTCTCTACTTATCATACTAATAAATATCCCATTAATGTCTCGTTCATGTGTTCAGGGCTTATGCTGTTATTGTAAAGGTAACAGTGATGTCCCTTGTTTAGTTTGTCGGTTGAATATACTAAAAGTAGTCGTCCTCCAATCATCAAGAAATTTCAATATCAACACAGAAAAACAAAGAAAAACTTCAATATTGGCATAAAATTACCAGCATTCAAGTTCCTTCGAGTTGCCACAAAAAAGGGAAGAAAAGAAAATGGCTTGCTCAGTCCTTTTCTACATTTTTTTATTTATTTACAGTATTACACAAATTATTTCGTACAGTATACCATGTCATATTGAATGCATATGAGATATTAGCAAAAAACTGGTTCTTGTGGAGATACAGTTATGAATCGAAGTTGCTAACCAGGCCTGAGCCTGTTCTAAGGCAGACGTTAATAATAATTATTATTCCGTTTTAATGTTACTAATTAATATCGCAAAAATATGTAAGATTTAAGTAATAATATTTATGTAAGAAATGAAATAAACCGAATTATTAATGTATTCTACAGTTTAAATAAATCATAAATTAAAGTATGTAGATATAAAGAAATTCCATCAAAATTATATCAGTCTAATAATAATTATTATCATGTAAAATTAAAATATAAAAACATGTATTCTTAATAGTAACAAGATAAAAAATTGATTTAAAGTTGAAGAATAAAAAGAAATATTTTAATACACAATATTCAACATTCTATTAAAGTGTTTCCTACCTTCTGTAATAAGCCACCTAGAAACCAACTTTTTTAATTTGTTTAGTGTTTCACTGCGTTTAACGGCATCAGGCAGGTAGTTGTACAATCTCGGGGCTATGAAGTTGAAATGTCTCTGGCCAAATGCCGTACAAGTTCTTGGCATGTCGTTATTCTTAGCCGGTCTGGTGACTCTCGCTTGCTGTACACTACTAAGGGGTATTTTAATTTTTGCATGTATCAAAGCTGTCTTAATATACAGCAGTCTTGGGTCCAAAATATTGCATTCTTCAAATAACTTGTCTGTTGGATATCGATACGGTTTATGCTCGATAATTTTTAGTATACACTTTTGCGCTACTTCAAGAGGCTGGAGAATAGTTGATGGACAACCGGGTGGGGTAGTTACTTGACACGATTATTCCATAATAAAAATGCTTTGGCATAATACATTTTAGTGTTCCCGGGTCTAACATATTTCTCACTTCTCGGAATACATAGGAAAGTTTTCGCACGTTGCTTGATAACATCTCAATGTGCATTTGCCAACGCAGTATCAAACATTAATAGTGTTATATAATCTTTGGCAGTATGTTATCGATTATTATTTCCATATATTTCACATGTTCTGTCCTTTCCAGGAATGGGCAGTTACATTGCTGCTTATTATATACCCCATAGTTACACGTGTGAATAATTACGGCATGACATGGTGATGGTTGTCCTTTATTATTATTACTAAACGTTATATATTTCATTTTTTCAATATTTAAGCTAAGAAAGGATTCATCTAACCATTCACGTACTTGATTAATACCAGCATTGGCTGCACAGAAAGTGTCCTTCCAGGTATGCCCATCAAAGATAATAACTGTGTCATCGGCAAAAGAAGTGGTCTTACACACCAGGTCGGATAATTTATTTATGTAAATGAGAAATAAAATAGGCCCAAGAACACTACCTTCTGGAACGCCAAGATCTTTCGGTCTTCTGGTTACATTATTAATGGTGATAATTTGTTTTCTATTTTCCAAATAGCTTCTAAACCAGTTGAGTGTGACATGTTGAATATATATACTTACTTATATATAAACTTGGTCCTCGGGGTTCCCTAAGAGAAAAATTCAAAGGGATAAATATCCTTACTGTAGCATCACAGTATATATATACGAAAATCTATTGTATATACACAAGAATATTGACAAGTTTAAAAAAAAGCGACACTCATAATGATAATACTAGACATAGCTTATAAAGCATAACCTTGTTATAGGTGCTACTCGTCTCTACAAAATAAGCAATTCGTTTATAGGGCATTGTATACGCTTATATAACAAACTTCCTCATAATATTAGAGAACTATTTGTAAATAAGCTTAAAGCCACCATCAAAGCAAAATTCTATAAAAAAGCATACTATGGGATATCTGATTATATGAATGACAAAATGGCTTGGGAATGAATTTCTTTAAAACTCTATTGTGCCACAATGAAATATTATTATTTTTAAAAAACATAATTTGGGGATAGTATTTGGTTGTGTCTATATAAACGGGGAGCGTTTTA
>JAOPUG010000110.1:12533984-12544623 GCA_027564375.1 Micropterix facetella
CGATGAGGCGATCATATTATGACGCGTGGCCCGCCGGCGAGTGTTCGCTATCAGCGTCTCGCTCGCTCGCCGGCGGGCCGCGCGGATCGCACGTCGCAATATGATCGCCTCATCGAGTATGATCCCTTGATAGAAAACATACCTCAATGTGCGGCTGCCCGGCTGTGATGCGAGCCCCAAGCTTGCTTCTTACATTATTTTCTTAGTCGTCCTATGAACGCCTGATACATTTAGATATTGGGTGAAGATTGATACTCTTGGGGTTTATCCCTGCATGTTTTATTATATACTTCTATCTGGACATTCAAATGTGTTTTAAAAATAACTGAGCCAGGGCAAAAAAAGTTTGCCAGGGCAAACGCTGGTCTACAAAAAAATATATTAATAAGTGGGGTATTTTTTAATAAAATGGAAAATGCTGTAAATATGTTTTCCCTATTCTACATACTTTTATCCCCTTTCCTACATAATTTCCATTTTTGTTCAAACATTTGTCACACCATTCATTTGTTCGGCCATGAAGTAGCCAAGGCTTGAAATCCAGCGCAAAAAATGTTCCTATGCACAACAACTTGAGTAAACTACTTTCGATTTAAAAACATCTTTTACCAATCGATAGTTATGGCTAATGTGCAGAACCCAGTTAATTTTTGGGTCTATATGACTTATGGTTCATATTTTATTATAATAAATAAAATTCAATTCATTGAGGTGTATCATTATGCGCGCGTTTAAATATATCAAGATGTCACTCATGAATGAGTCTCGTTTTACGCTCGCATTGGCCGCCCGGGCGCAAGCGGGACGCGCCTAGCGATGTCGGCTGAGATTAATATACAGTAGAGCCTCGGTTATCCGAGGTAAGTGGACCGAGAGTACCTCGGATAATAGAAAACTCGGATAACACGGACTCTGTCAAAAATCGAGAGCGAAACGTATGGTAACCAGATGAAATGATTGAAAACGTGATGTGAAGATGTGAAAAAAGGTATCTGCTGTATTATCAAATGATAAAAAGGCATACAAATCTAAATAAAATAAAAATACAAATTTGAAAATGATAATAATATGTACAATATATATGCATGTACCGTACATATAGTACATGTTCTAGTTAAACAAGTTATTTCTTCAAGAAGTCCATAAGTGTTTCATGTTTACCGGAACTCGCTCGCTTCTTTTCCGTTGTTTCATGCAATCGTCGTAGCGGTAGAAGGTCTGTTGAAGTTGTCTCTGACTGTTGCTCTAGGTACTCGATAGCCCTTTCCATCACTTTGCATTCTTCAATGTTCTTTTATCTTCATTCTCCAATGTTGATTTTCTTATTCTCCATTTCAATGTCTTCATTATCACTTTTACTTTCTTCAGCCTCCTACATTCACTGTACTATCATCTTATCAGTTACATCCAATAGTTCGTATGCGGTGATCCACTCGGCTCTCGGTTACATCGTTTTCAATGATGGTTTTATCTGGCAAACTTTGTGCTAGCTGTGCAAGGCTGAGGTCGTCTTCATTGTCATGCTCTTGATTTTTCATGACGTTTAATAACTTCCTCCATGACTTTTTACCTCTTTCCATGCCTCAGCTGATATGTACACAACATCTTTCATTGTGATTTTTTTAAGAGTCTGTATGACGTTGTTTCTTTCATCAATTGTGCTAATGAGGCTTTTCAAAAGTTTATATTTACGCTTCAGGTTTTCCAACACACCTTGGTCCATCGGCTGGAGAAGAGGAGTGACGTTGGAGGGTAAAAACAATGGTCTAAATATCGCCAGAAACCATTTCTTCTGTATCAGGATGAACAGAACTGTTGTCCATTACTGAAAGCGATTTTCGAGGCGGGTTGTTTACTTTTAAAAACTGTTCAACTTGTGGCACAAACTTAATGAAAAACCAATCTTTAAATTTTTTTACGTCCATCCATGCATTTTTCTGACTTTTGTACCGTACCGGCAAGCTATGAATAGACACATTTTTGAAAGCAAAGGCTTGGCAAATTTCCTTATCATAAATAACTTTAACTTACAATCCCCGCTAGCATTAGAGTAGGCCATGAGTGTAACCCAATCGTTTGACCTTTTAAAACCAGGAGCAGAAGCCTCTTTTTTAGAACACTTCTACCGCATAAACGGAAAAAACCCCGCTGTGAGGACTACCTCGATTAACCCGGAACTCGGTTAGTCGGGGTTGGGATAACCGCGGCTCTACTGTATATATAGACGGATACGGCCACTCGCCGAATGCTCAAGCATTGGCCGAGATGAATATATAACGATGAATGGTATTGATGAGCGCATAATATTGACGAGTTTTAGATATTTTCCGATGTTTGATAATCCCTGCCCATTTTTGAATTCAATAACAAATATGGAAATTGACAAAAAAAAAACGCTTGCAAAAACGTCACACAAATGTGGCTCTTCTTCTATTGGCAGTTAATGGTCTCTGAGAATGGTTATTTCGGCCAGTGTTTAGTTCTCGTTTTGCTGACAGGCTGATTAGGCACTGCGATCGACTTAGCAGCGCCTCAAGCCGTGATTGAGGAATGTATGGGACCTAAATACTATTACTAACCCTGTGATTAGTTTAGTAACATGATAGATGTCTCAGAATAGTCTTCAGTATAAGAATAATACCTCTGAATCTGACTGTAGCTAACTAATGCATAATCATAATAATACCCTATCGATGTGAAGGAGGCGCCAAGCAAATATTATTGTGCTTTCCTATAGAAAATCATTTGATTTTTGATGAAAAAAACCGTTGATCTTTAGTAGGACAGGTTTACTTTTCTGTATCGAGTATATCAAGCATGGTTATACCTAGAACTCTGTAATTATAGTTACTTATAGTTTGCGGACGTACCTTTCAATTAAAAAGATTATTAGTAGGTACAATGTTATTTAAATGTAGTTTTTGAAAAAAAAAATAAGTTATAAAATCAGTAATGAAATTTGTCTGTGTCGAATGTGATCATGCATTTTAATGAAGAGATAGTTTGGAAGAACACCGCCTAAGTTCTCATTTCACAGGGAATCATTACTCGATGAGAATCTATTGAATTCTTGACAGCAACAAGTCAATTATAGAAAATTTCACTTCAACGATTTTGGTTTATTATTGGTGTCCGCAGTGTTATATTTTTATGTCTTTGTCGGAAGCCACAACACCAACTAAGTCCAATAGAGTTCCTAGCTGTCTTGGTTTTATTAGCTTTTGCAGGCTCAAATGCCTGTTTGAATATTTCTTTTTTACTTACACCATAAAGTAACTGCGAAGCATGAACAATGTATTGATATAGGTTGTGTTCTGCTTGTGAGTGAAACACTTTTTTTTTACTTCATAGTGAAGTTAAAAATCATTACTGATGGCTGTAATTTAGCCTTCTCGATATATCTCATAAGTATTGTTCTTGGTATCCCATATTCTAGTGTTGCATTAAAATCTTTTTTTTTGTCAAGACATCTACTACTTTTTCCATAGCTGTTAATTTTTATAAGTTTCATGGCAGTTTTGCTGCGAGGAATACTTTTCTAAAAAAGTAACATATTATGCAACATTCAATTATGTAATTGCAGAAATGTAGAAAACATTACTACTTAACATTACCACAATATAAACTGTCCAAGGTACAAACCACTTAGATGCACTTTGGACAGTCTATAGTCTAGGTGCCCATGCATCATAGGAAAAAAACGAGTAAAACAAATTGTAACAAAATAGCTCCCTTAACGAGCGACATTTCGCATAACGAGTGACGAGGAGTCTGTAGTCAACGAGATTGTGTGTTTGGCCAATATCATGGCACTGGAGGCGGATAACAATTATATCGATGAGCTTATGGAAGAGCACAGCCAAGAGCTGACCACCGAAGAGCGGAGGTGGAGGAGGTAGGAAAATAACAATCTTCTGGCTCGATAAGAGAAAGGTTGAATCCATGGGAAACTGTTGCATCGTACATTGAGAAGCATCATCCTAATAAAGTGGTGGCGATGCGCGCTACAAATTTATTCAATGATAATGCTGTGTCACATTTTCATCAAATTTTTAAGAGACGGCAAAAACAAATGTCTCTAGACAGCTTTCTAGTAAAAAAGAATTAGTTATGTGTCATAAAATCATAAACATTAAACTTCGTAATGATGTATTTAGACTTTTTTTGTTTTCTGCAAATTTAAATCGCATTCTAGGTTGGTTCATTCTGCGATAGAAGGAAAGATGAGATGATTTTAATTTGCTTGCGAATTCATGTTATAATTAGTGTAATATTTCAATGATCTTTATTAAACTATTGTTCCTTCTAATATGTTAGCTTTGCTTTCTTGGTTATATGTGTTTTCAGAAGTTACTTCATCCAGAAAGCTGAATTGTTTAAAATGTGAACCTTGGCTACATGGAAATTATTTGACCTAGTAATGAATAATCAATAATCACTATTAATTAAGAAAAAATATGCATAATAGTATTGCAAATGATCTTTATAATAATAGCTGAATTCATCAAATAGACGAGAGGGAAGTTACAATGTTATTTACAGAATGCTAAGACAAATAAAATTATATTTTTTTTTTAAAAGACAAGCTTTTATTCAATATTTTGCTGCTATCTTGGGGACATATTGAATTTAGTGTGACGTCATTTTATTTTCGTATTCTCAGCAAACTCTCATTTGATACCCATATTATGGGGGTGCATAAAAAATAACTGGTCCGCCATCTTTGGGAGTCTGCCATATTCAACCTTCAGTTGAATCGGTTGGGGATACCTGTTTTAAAATTCAGTTGCAAGATTTGACCCATACTAACAAGGCAAGTTAAATAAAAGCTTGTAAAAAGAATAGCTTGGGCTTTGATTAAAAATTTTATTTGGAACTAGCTGTACCCGGCCACGCATTGCTGTGGCTTAATATGGTTATATTGAAAAGAAGAAAAAAAAACATGTCTGGCTGTACATCACTCTGCTGCTCCTCGGCACGTATTTGAGTCATTCTTTGTCTGTCTATTTTGTCATTGTAATGAAATATTTCAGTCGTTTATACAAATCACTCTGAAGAGGTGTGATTTAAATTTGAATTCAAATGAAAATCAATATTGGAAACATTGAAAATGCTAAATGGCAGCAGCTGTCAAGAAGTACGCTGTTCGGCATGTGCTATTACGTTCAACAGATGGCGCTCCCATAGCCGTAAAATATTTACTAAGTATAGGTGTGTTGCGTTTACGCCCAACAGATGGCGCTGTAAAAACATGTTTTTAACAGTCACAGGTGTGACATCTATATAAAAACACATGCATATTCAAATTCAACGTTGTGTCAAAATTTCAATGCAATCAGTGAAGCATTTTCGGAGATTTAAGATTGCTTGGAGCTTATATATTAACCAAAGCTTTCATTTTGTTCACAGGGTCAGCAGTAGCAAGAGTATATAAAATATAGACAATGAGAAAGGAACGTAACGTACTGTTATAGGTAAGAACCACAAATAAATACAATTTCTTAGCTTTTAGGCCTGCTTCGTCGGGCACGAGTGCCATCTTGTACCTTGCTAACACTAAGATGACAAGGTTGGAATGAAGATTATGCAATGTGATCTGTAAGACACTTTTTACTTTTAGCAAATATATTCTGATATATTTGAAATATTGTGCTGCCGCTTTGACGTTTATACAACGCACGTTACACGCCGGCGTTGCCATGGATATTTCGATGAAACCGTACAGCAGTCTAAAAAATCATAGGTTCCTACTCATTAAATCACGTATTAGGATTTTTTAACTAAATGAATTAGTACATAACTAATTTTATACGATGTACATTATAGCTAGTAGATCTTTAATAATAATAATGATAAACTGTGTGTTTTCATTTAAAAAAAAACAATAAAAAACATAGTATTTAACTAATTTTGTACGATGTACTAGCTAGTAGATCTTTAATAATAATAATAAACTGTGTATTTTCCCTTCAAAACAGTCCAGTGGTACATGCAGGGTCGGACTGGCATTTGCCACCCGGGCCCTGGCTTGTGCGGGCCCCGTCAGATGCTGCTTTTGTTTTTATAAATAAGTCAAGCAAGTATCGAGTAATGCGGACACAAGCACACACAAAAGAGAGTTTTATGATAGCAAAGAAAGAACTCGTACATATCATACGAGTTGCTATCATACATCGTACCTGTGGCCTTTTTATCATACGTCCCCACAATTATGGTTCAGGTTGGCTCGGCTAGCTTAGTGACTCAGGGCGACATGCTTGGCGCATGCGGGAGCCAGGTAGTCAGTGACTGACTCGCTAACGAAGAGGAGGAAGAGATTGGCGCTATTTGCTTCCATAGTCTGCAAGAGGTTCCGATGCTTGCCGAAGTTGCATACAATGTGCATGTAAACTTTTGTCTGAATATAACATACACATGAGTACATACTCCAATTTATACATAGGTATTGTACAATACTCACAATCTCATGTACGCAAGTGACTTGCGGGAGACGATTTTCAGCACTGTAGTGCATTAAGACGAGGTTTTGTTCTTTACTAGCTAAAGAACTGCTGATTCATTGATTAATCTAAACCCTGAAATGGATCTTCTCAAGAATGACGCGGATAGCAGTTTTTTACGAACAAGCTATTGACATTCAGTCTAGCTGAAACTTCGCCTCTTAAAAAAAGTGTTGATTGGATAATTATAACTCATTGAACTTTCATACATAAAAAATGACCATAAAAATATATGTATTTGAAATAAAAACTTCTTAAAATTCATACCCATTTGATTATTATTATCATTTGCTTTATTGGTTGACCTGATAGTATCACCTGATCCTAGGCAGGCGGCGGTCCCTTAGACGACACTGGGTACATGCATGCGTTGTAGAAATAAAGATTTTAAACACATCATTGTCTGCGTAGAATACAAACTACTATATTTAAAACTAAGACTGCCCGAGGAGAGGAAATTGGGAGAGGAAGAAGAGAGAAAGGGAAAAACTGGTTACTTCTTAGAAAAGTAGTACATTTTGAAGTGAGTTTTGAATGATTTTAAAGGCGAGTTTCTTATATTAGCTGGGATATTGTTTCAGAGTCTTGCACCGTGGATACAGAAAGAGTAGGAGTAGAAATCCATATTATGATGAGGAATTTTGAGTAAATTGTCAGAGGCTGACCGAAGTACGAGACCGTGGCAACTTATTGGTTCGAAAAGTTTGTGGTTGATTGGAAGAGTGCTCGATAGAGGAGAGCAAGTCTATGAACATTTCTCCTTTGGCTATATTCTGCAACGTTATCATACTTACTTAGACCGAAGATGAATCGTTTGCTTGCCCAATACTGTATTTATAAAAATGGCATATATCCTCGATAAATCGAGATAAGCCACATCTGCATAGTCAAGATAGAGTAAGAGGAGATACTCTGCAAGAGATTTATTTATATCCATAGCAAGAAATCATTTTAGCATTTGCAGAGAGTGAATACTAGGAAATATTTTGTGACTTAACTCGTCTACGTGTGGTTTTGCCAGGAAAAATGTTCATTGCCAGTTATATCTTCTCATCGTACTTCTTACAACTGCTAAAATAGTCGTACAAATAGGATTTCCATTGTCCATATGGCGACACTGGCACAAGCTCGTTGTCTTGTTTGCCCTCTGGTGGGAGTGGTTAGCAGCGGCCAGCGCGACTTTCATCTAAACTAATTTATGAAAAAAAAAACAACTGAAATTTTATTTTATGCTTGTTAAGTACTGTCTCATCTTGGGGGTCTAATGGGATTGCGCAGCTCGGGTCTTAATGGCCAACTCTGTATTATCACAGTCGGCCCAACTTACAACTCAACACCTATCCGGCAGCCTCCTTGAAGAGGGATGAAGTTGGTGAACCCGCTTTGCTCGGCGGCTGATCTGAGGGAAGCCCTCGGGCGATCCTGGATATCTGAGCACTGGTCGGCATGCCGGCCTTTGATTAATAACCTTCCTGAAGAGGGATCCCGGTAATGCGGTGACATGGTCTGAGCCCAGTGAATACAGGTAATGCAGCATATGCACTCAGTGAAAACTTCGAATGGATGGTTGTCTTAGGCACTGGTCGGTCTGCCAGCCCTTGCTCAACAACAAATAGCTGGAGGAGTTTGGAAGCGCAATGTGACCTAAAGAAACGAGGGTAGTTAGGTACCCTAAGCTATCTATCCTTAGAAACGATAAGTTGACCACCCGATCTCGGGTGGCAAGCCGACTAAAGGGCGCCTCGGATCCGCAATAATCCAAGTGAGGTATGTCTGCTTACTTAAGGTAGAAGACCGCGCAAGCGATTTCGAACCTGTGACCAGACGGGAGGTCGGATAAATCTGACCACATTTGGTAGTAACAATTTCTCCCAGGGCTTGACAATTTCTCCCAGTGCCTCGCGGCAAGGAGTAGGACTTACAGGTTGAGGTAGAGCTCGGTACGTAGATTCGTCTTCATCCTCAAGTCTCTGTGTATCATTCCAGGGTGATATAATGAAAAGATTGTTGAAACTCTCCAGGGTGACTGGGTTCGCCCATAGCAGTTGATAAACGCAACTGTCTCATTTTACCACGCAAAAGTAAGCATTTTGGCATCTTAAGTACATCCGGCTCGTTTGGAGTTTCAAATTGTGTCATTACTGTCACTCATGCGTCAATAGTATTTGAAAATGGCTACTCTTTTACGAAAGCAACAGACAATTTAATAAATTAAAGAAATATATTTAAAACGTAGATAAATAAAATACAATAAGAAATGATAAAAACAGATTTCAGACCTTACCGAGTCTCTAGGACTTTCTGAAATCCTTGTGTGAACAGACAGACAGACTCGTCCCATTGACCTTTCTTTTTCTTAAAAATAAAAAATCTAATATATAAATGCGGACCGCGTCAGCTTTCACATACAGATTCAACAGTCTGAAGCTGACACTTTTTGGCCCATCTGTAGTACTACATATGTAGGATGGGCCATATAGTCTGATGCATGCTGTGCGTTTGTGCGTTTGTTTGTTTGTGCGTTTGCTTGTCCGTGTGTCCGAAGACTTCCCGTGGACCAATCTTCGCCAAATTTGGTATGCAGCCTCTCTGGGTGACCCTTTGCTACCACCACCAAGTAGTAGCAAATTCGATCTGAGTCCCGCAGGTATCCCGATTTACTTGGCCTGGAGGAGGATTTGATCAATAGGTAGAGCAAGCGTAGCGAATATGGGTATTTTTAGAATCGTGGTGACTAGAGAAACTTATTTGAATAGGTTTTAATCCATTTTAGTTAAGTCAGGGATTACCAATTACGGGACGGACCAGTTGCCGATGTATATCGCTACTTTTTCTGATATTTATATGGCGAGGGGCAGTGGGGGGCAAAGATAGTGGTAAAGATATAATTGCACTTAACGAAATTAGTCTTTAAAGTTAATTGCACTTACCAAAAATGGTTTATTGTATAAATAAGTGTGGTAGCAAGGTAATTTGCTATGTATCTGACTAAATTTCCTGAGGGGGTATCCATTAATTACATGAGGTGTTTTTAAAAAAATAGGACTACCTTCCCCCTGGTAAGATTTGGTGAGATATGGTGGGACCCCCCCCCCTCCCTCACGGGAAATTTACCTTATAAATTTTTAATTAATTAAGTTTATTTGATATGTTCATACCACTAAGTACATAATAATTGTAATAAAATATATTTGTGTGAATATATTAAATGAAATTATTTGCTTTTCGTACTGTTTATATCCCTTTTTATAAAATAAAAGAAATAACTTAGTATAAAAGCAAAGTGAAAACATGTTTCTCAGTTGATATTTTTTGAAAAGTATGATATTATTAAGATTTATGATATGTTCTGAAATTATGATAAAGTACAATATTTTACAAAAGCATTGAAGGCAAGAAAATCATAAAGAAAATACATTAAAGACTAAGTTCAGTAGGCAAAAACGGCTACTTCATCGTCAGCTATTTGAACCCGAGAAAGCCACAGATAAGGCCCTCTACCACAGTTTCACACACGCGTACCACTCTACCTAAACTCATACAGAGTGTAGCTAAACAAAACAACAAGCATTCTGTAGCTGTTCTCAAGTGCAAAAAGAAGGCCCTGCTTGACACAAACCGCTTTAATTATAGCAAAAAGGCTGCCAAGGGCATAATCCAAATCCCGAAACAAATGACCACGGATTATTTTTTGACCACGTATGCGGATCCAATGCGGTTCTATATGTACAGCCCTCCTCCGGGCATGACGGCCTCCACCTATTTATTTCTATCTTTAGATGAGATTCACACTCAGTTAAAGGTTCTACGGTGGTATTCCTTACTTAGTGCATAAAAAATGCCCTATGCAATATTTAGTATCTATTTTCCGACACAGAAGACCCTCAACCTCGGAGACCTACGGTTGGCGATATGACCTTTAATGACCTTTTTGCAATTATTCTTACTTTTGTAGACGCTGCGACGCATACTGTTTTAGCATAAGTCGGGCAAATAAAAGCAGCAATATTGAATAAACATCTGCACAGGTAAATGGCCGCCGACAGCGATGGGCGGTCGTCGGTGGCGGCGGCGGCCAAGGCGCGGCGGCTGGGCGCGTTGCTGACCTGCGAGGGCGACCTCGGCGACCCGGCCTTCCC
>JAOPUG010000110.1:12753266-12764471 GCA_027564375.1 Micropterix facetella
ACTAAGCAATAGCGCTAAAACTAGAATTTATTAGTTAGACAGCATTTCAGCCATTTTCTTGAAAAAAAAATGCTGTTGGAAATTTCACTCCTTTCATGTATTTCATTAAAAATTAGGCAGACAATTTGTAGATGTACATTATCTTATATAAATAAATAAATACATTGCTGCTATTAAGGGTACTTCGTAAATATACTTGTAATGTTATTACAGCTCGATCATAATAATATTATGAATATCCTAATGACTCCTTGCTGCATCCCAAGGGGCACATATGTGGCTGCCTCAGATTATCAACATTCAATGTTATCAATTACTTCCTCCCTTTCATAGCAATGCAATGCTAATGGGTTCATGACTCAGTTCAGTTTGCGCGGAGTATAGTATGATAGGGATTTAAAAGGACCCCGATATAACCAGACAAGATGAAGGGGAACAAACACAGAAAATATTTAGAAACTGTTTGGAATTTTCAACCTCGGAAACGAGGCATTGCCAGCTCATTAAACACATGTTATGTGCTCGGTGGATTTTCAAAATTCAAACACCGAACCCGCCGCGTGGGAAAAACTCGGGGTCCCCGGACGGTTGATGTATTGGCCGGTTTACCGGTCTTGCTCAACTGACGATCAGCCAGGGGCGTCTGAAAGCGCAATGCAACCTAAAATGCGGGGGTAGGTGTCGACCTGTCGTCGCCTATCCTTAGAAACGATCTGTTAGCCACCTGATCTCGGGTGGTCATTGCCAAGTAAAGGACGTCGCGGATCTGTGATATTTCGAGTCAAGGAATGCTGCATTATTACGACAGGTAGAGGTTGCACAAGCAACAGATGAGTAGGTCGGAGAAATCTGACCATATCTGGGAGCGAGGGTGCGAGGATGCCCACTGGGTTTGACAATTACCAGTGCCTCGCAGAGTTGGACTCTCACAGGCCGTTAGTGACGTTGGGTGCGTGGATTGTTTTTGTAAAAAAAATCTGCGTTTATCTCGGGGCGATATATCGATAAAGTTCGTTGAAATGTCTCGGGGTGACGGGTTCGCCCGAGTGTGATTCTTAAGCCCAACGATTCATCCAATGACGTTCGTAGCCTGTATATTCTAGGGCAACTGTATATTATTTTAATAGTTCATTAGGTAAATATATTTCAATGTTAACTATAATAAATCGTTTTTTAGTATATAACTTACTCCGGTACTCGAGGAAAATGTGTGCGATCTGGCCCCCAGGCCGTATCCGGGCTTCGGCACTTGTCTGAGCGACGAGACCACTGCGGACAGACACAAATGAAAGAGAGTACTTCCCAAAGTACCTCCACGGATTGATCGGTACGAGGGAATATATGCAACAGGAGGAGGGAGTTAATGTGAACAAGCCCAAATTATCGACAGTGTAGTTTTCCACCGTGCTGTAAATGAATGGTCATTAGATGGAACGGTTACGGAGGTCTATAGCGTAGTATCATGATTAAATGTATGCGTATATAGCGCTGTGGTAGAGAATATCATCGTGGTAGAGTTGTAAGTGCATTTTGTATAAAACTATTTCAGAGTAAGATGAGAAAGAAAACATTGAGCGGTTGATGGAAGTGTAGCTTTCATTCCATTAACTGTTGTCCAGTCATTTCTGACAGTGGAGTACAACATCATATCTGTATTTGGTGGAATAGAAAATAAAATATCGATCTATAGCTATAGGGGGAGATAGAGCATCCCGTACTGATATGTTGCATCAATACAGAGTGAACCACTAAGGGCCATTTGTTTTATCCGTGGTAATATTCCCAATTTACCTTAGTGAGTATTTTAAAATAACACGGTAAATAAGCTACTTGGTTGTTTGATGGTTAAAACCACCGTAGTAAAATCTTACTGTAGTAATTTGAGTTTCCAGCAATATAAACGACATATTTCACAAAATCGCATTTTCCCGACAATTCTAGCATCGACGCTGGCAAGAATGCGTCAAATGTACTTTGTTTCATTGTGATGTTTGTTTCTTCGTTTCAAGTCGACAAATGTGTCGTGTCACAACTGAATATACAACATTATGAATCTAATAATTCCAGGCAATATAGCCAGAAGAATTGGTCCGGGATGAAGAATGTCTTGGCTCCATAATCTAAGGAAACAGTTTCAGAACCCTACCACATCATTGTTTCAAGTGGCAGCGAATACAGTTATAATAGCCAATGTTTGGAGGTGGTTCGTATGGCATGAATCTGCCTGAAAGATTATTGGACGGTCTGATGAATCTGGTATTGGCGAGTCTTAAAGCCTCACTCTAGGTGTCATTTTGACACAAAAACTTCTTTTAAAAGGCTGTCATACTAATAAACCTGCCGAGTTAGCGATGTGATACTTTTACTACAGCGTGACCAAAGAATCAGTCATAATTCTGCAAGGGTTACATAACTTAGGGTCGTCGTGTAGATCTTGAGGTATTGTAAAATGTGAGCTGACGAGAAAAAAAATTAAGTGGAGTGAAATGGTGTGCTCCATCAAAGACATTTTCATGCAAAACATTACGGTAGTGCAGCAGCAATACTACCTACCCATTTTTTGTTTTATTTCACACAACACTACGCATATAGACAAGTCCGTTTGCGTTGTTACTTGTACCGTTGGGCACAGTAGTGACATTTGTATCGGGTACTCACATGATATCCGTTAGAGGTGATTCCGGCAGGCAGAGTGGTGGAACGCTGTCCATAAGCTGGCCGCGGGCCACCATGCATTACTGCCGTAACCCCACAAAATCAAATAAATAAAAGAAAGAAATGACGACAGCGAGAAAAAATACACAGGATAATACAGGCAATAGAGGTATGTTCAAATAGCAAAACGACTCTCTCCAACGCTGTTTTCGTGACTTGTTTTCAGATTCTTCAGATGTCTTTCTGGGTTGGATTTCGGCTGTCGGCAGTTCCTCCTGAACAGAGGCATATTGTAGAGAATAAATGAACCGCTACTGAAGGGCAGATTTAACAAACAAAATTCATCTGATTGTTTATAGGCATTGCTTAAAGTCAACAGCATGACAAAAGGTATATCACTCAACAACATAGGAGAAAACTTATGTCTCCCTTATCTCCCGCTAAAAACGCTGCAAGGATAAGAAGAAGAGACTGTCATTAGAGCAGTTCAGAAATATCTGGGTATCCATTCTAATATACCGAGAGGACTTAGGGGATTATCAGTTTAAGCCACTCTTCACACTCGTTAAACGATGACTAAGTTTTTTTCAAAAGAACAAAATTATTAGTGTCATGGAACAGTAAATTCCAGGAGAGAATAGTCTATTCTATTTTTTCGAATGCCTATATGTTTTAGATGTTTTTCTGTTTGAATATACCTCTGAAAAAATATTAAAGCATAAAAGAAAAACACCGTATGACATCCAGTCTCGAGCAGTGTGAGATTTTGTCAGACTAGAAAACTGAATGCCACAATCGGAATTTCTCTATAATAAAATGTTAACATCTAGAAAGTATTAAAAATTAACAACAAAGTAGTACCGTATCGATTTCAATTAAGTATCACGGCTGTTTTTTTTTTTACTTATTCATTTAATAATGAAGCGTAGATAATTACTTAAAATCAGCAACGGCAGTAAAAACACTGAAGACACAGATATTAAACAAAAAACAGTGCCGAAAAAACATATTAATTTATTGTAAGAAAATGGATCTTTCTGCTGTTTTAAAATTATATTATGGTATTAAGACAAAGGCGATAGAGAGACAGGAAAAAGAAGCATTAGAAATGTAGTGTTGGAGGCGAATGGACTACCAAATGCACAAATGTGTCCATTGGCTTTCACCTCAAAGTAATAATCTGGCTCTTTACTACTATAGGGAGACCCTTTAAAACAGAAGTTCCCCACCCTTTCACCATGCGCGCTTCCCTCAAATTTCCCCTAAAATCACTATGCCGCCCACCCCCCATCCTTCTTAACTTTAAGTAAATTAAACAAATGATTAAAATATTAATGGGCGTGTTTATTTTTAATCAAAGGACAGATAAACAAAAGTTTATCATTATAATTAGTGAGAACACTGGAGCTGCACTTTATTACCCAATTGGTGAATCCTTGGCTTTATAGTAGTCAGTGCACAGCGGAGATAATTTTCAACATATAGTCTATTTCTTTGTTTTGTCTTTATTCCTAACAGAGTTGAAAAACCACGTTCACAAAGATAGTTCAGAATCGTAAAAGAACACGCAGTGCTTCTTTGCCGGCAGTAGGATAAACGGCATAATATTTTATTCAAAAATTCAGTCAAATCAATGTGACTAATGATTGCGAGCAGACAAATCATTTTTCACATCTAATAACAAGAACATACATTTGAATAAATATGTAGTTTATTTTTGGAGCTTTCGCTCCCCCTGTGAATCACTCTATGCCCCCTAAGTGGAGCGCACTCCACTGGTTGGGTACCCATTCTGTAAAAGATCTCACAGAATAACAGAATAAAGAGTCAAGGGTAATGAGGTGGACAGACTCGCATGACAGGGATTGGCCAACTCTCTAATTGGGTCAGCGCCAATAATACTATTGGTAGAGGGATACACAGGGACCGAGCCGTGACAGAGTTAAAGAAAGGTGGATGGGAACAAATGTAAGGCAAGCAAGGCGTGCTATTAGGGATGTAGTGCTCTCTAAAGCCACGTATCGACAAACCCACGAACATTGGCTTGCGCGGCAACTGCGCCTAATGGATACTGAGTTGCCGCTCAAGCCAACTCAAACTGCCACGGGGCGAACCAATTTTTGTCGGTCAATTAAAAGCAATTAAAAGAGCTTCATTTAATTGCTCGCGAGCAGTTGGGATGGTTGTGTTGTCGGATTTTCTCGCACGGCAAGCGATGTCTTGGCGTTGTCTAATTTCCAAATAAAAAAAACCAAAAAATTGGATTAGGATTAAGTAAATGACGAAGAGAGCATGAAATGCAAAAAGTTACTAATATTTGAATGCCCAATACCCTCATATACAGTTAATGATTTATTTATATTTATATCAAAGTATCTGGCCCATTTAATAATATAAAACATATTACTACTAAGAAGTCAAACCCTAATATTGGTAATAGTGTTGTATATTAAATTATACTGCCATATCTTTAAGATTACCGAACAGTAAAGCTACTACTGGCAGTAATATCCATTTTCTTATCTTATTCTAATAATAATATGAATTCATTTTATATGCTCAGCATTCAAAGCAATAATAATTAATAAAGCCACTCATTTAATCAAATTACTACAACTAAAAACAAGATAAATTGTGGTTGAACTGTGGTTTTAATTCTCACAGTTGTAAGGTTTCACAAGTGCAAGATTACGATCTTTGCAGATCTAATACACCTCCATAGGCTACACAGAGTACGATACTCACAAATAACATGCAACATGTTTTGCGGTGTGAAAGCATCACTAATTTGACACCGCTTTCTATCTTTTTTGTACCCAACCTTGTCTGGGAATTTTTAAATATCAAATAATGGAGTACGAACTACGGGCGATAACGTTTTATGCATCTTTTAAGGAAGCATCAATAATTATGGAAAACGGATCTTACTACGACCTATGGAAAGTCAGGACAGATGCAGAAAAGCCAAAGGCATGAACCTTGTTATTATAATATCCTAGCTGAAGGACTTGTTTAGGTCGATATCACATGTGGATTTACTGGTAAAGACAAATTGCAAGAATGGATCGTGCAAAGCATAGAGGCATAAAATCACTGTCTTACCCAGTTGCAAATTCTCACTACATAAACATTTTTTAAAAATAATTACACACAATTTGTGGCTCGTCCATCTGTGGTCTTATATTGCTATACCGGACACCCGTGTGATGACTCGGGATAAGCCACATAAGCATACGCCTCCATTATCCAAGCGCCGGAATAGGCTATTATTGACTGTGCGGACATCAACTTCCGAAAGAACTACACCAACCACCGAATCTATATCCATTAGGATAGCCAGGCAGCTTTTTTAGGACTAGCCTCGGTCACTATTAGTTCAAAACTGTGTGGCACTGTACAACTCCATGCGTGAAAATAACAGATCAAAGGCAACAAAAAATCTGACGAACTTGCTAATACGGGAGCAAAGGGAACATTACATGGTTTTGAACCTTGCTGTGGTTCCAAAATTCCTGGCAAACCAAATGCTCAAGAAACTATGTTTAGAATAATCCTTCAACCACTGGAATGACACGCCAGGCTTGAATCATTCCAACGCGCTAATCAAAGCTTACGACCGTAAGACCGCCCATTAAGCTTAAGCACTAAATAGGAACAATCTACGCATGCTGATAAGGGCTCACGGGGCATCGTGGCCTAAACAGACACATGTTCAACTTCAAGCTCCGGGACACTAGAGCAGATACTGCCAAACAGCAGATACTGCCAAACAGCAGATAAAACTCCCCTGCACCTCGTGTGCGAATATCACCGAAACACCCATCTGGGTAGCTATTACCTCCAACTTGAAGAGTTAAAACAATCCAGCGCCAAAAGCTTACAGCAGTTGTTAAATGACGAAAATTTAGCACAGAACTATGATAGGTGTCGCTCCCAATAGACCAAAAATGGTCGCAGTGATATAAGGCTCAATAGACCTTGAAAAAGCCCCACAAAACAAAATAAAAAAAAAAAACAACATAAGAGAAGATGTCGGGTGAGCGCTGGAGATGCTTTCCCCCCTAATACACCCTATCTATCCATATCCAATCCAAAACATCCTACAAATAAATCTGACGAATTATTAAAGACTGGGTCCATCATGACCCGTGTGGCATATTTGCGAGATCAGTGCGTCGTATGGCGTAACTTCAAGCTCTTGTAACTCAGGAAATAAAAAACTTAAATATTGGAGTCGGTAAAAGAAGCATAAAGGGTAATTTTAGAGGAAATTCTAGATCTGTAATTTTAGAAAGATGAGAAGATCCGTTTTTCATAATTAAAATATCAAACTACTGCTATCGTTGATTACGTGTAGACACAATTACTGTGAAATAAGATAAATTTACTATATTTACTGTTAAAAGAAGCACACAACTATTGAGGCGGCTATAGCTCACAAACAAAATGCTATATTACACACAAAAAAACTACTACAGAATTTGTATATAGGTCACGAGCCATGCTTTCCTCACCTCTCAGGCAGGTGCAAGTAAACGATTCTGCGTACCTAAAGGGAATGCTTTCAGGAAACAGTGGAAAAATACACTCGGTAATGAGCTTGTTCTAGAGTACGCTAGCGCAATGTGTATAGACAGTATTAGGAGCAACTGAGAGGTACTTTGATATACAGTTCAAGCTTTAATAATCATACCGATAGGCTAAAAGCCCGACAGCTCGTTGTGATATACTATAAACACAAACGGAGCTGACATGGAACTTACTGACTGGAATT
Source organism: Micropterix facetella (assembly GCA_027564375.1). Taxonomy (NCBI): domain Eukaryota; kingdom Metazoa; phylum Arthropoda; class Insecta; order Lepidoptera; family Micropterigidae; genus Micropterix; species Micropterix facetella. Next base: position 12,760,696 of record JAOPUG010000110.1, read on the forward strand.
CAGGCCCATAATTCTCTCACACCAACGAAGAACGATCGCTTTAATGTCAAAGGACTCTTAGCATTCAAATGTCCCTGCTGTCAACTACATCAGATGTAGACATATTTCTATCGTCCAGCTAAGTGTTGAAATTGAACCTCAAACTTTTTGGTTCAATTTTTAAATATATTTTTTTTATGAATAAGATAACACTAATTTATCGCGTCAAGTTTATAGTACCTGACGTTTCGGCGATGTTGCAACTGTCGTTGTCCAGGGTAGACTCAATTTCATATATTTTTTTCTTCTTGTTTTTGGAATGTATATTTTGTTGCATTTATTACTATTCTTAGCGTATTGTAAAGTAAGTACAAACGGAGCTGCCATGGAATTCACCGACCAGAATTGGGCCCATCGTAATACTATTGTTAAACTTTTGGGGGCTGAGCGGTGCTAATGACTGGCTATGGTAGGTTTAGGACAGCTGTCTTGCCATATGTGAGCGTTCACCTTACCACCCATTCACTCCCCATTCGAAGCCATAGTATTTGAGATGTTAAAAGTTTATTGTTTTCAAACAACATATTTGATTCTGTATAGTCTGTAAAGTTGGAAAATAAAAAGGGATAAACACTGGAACTCCCTTTAAAGCCATAAGATTTCAGGCGTGAAAATCAAGGTTTTAGATTTTTTCTAGGAAGGAGTTGATTATTTGCCTGGATATACCGTGATCTTTAAAGAGATAGAACAGGGATTCAGCTGGCATGCCACGAGTGCAAACCTATGGCGTGAAAATTAACAGTGAATGAATCCCATGGAACTGTTAATTCTACAATAAGGCCTTTATTCCCGCCCATCTTCCAAGATAGTGGGTAGTGTTATATCTGGACGAAGGGCTGTGCATCCAAAGCTTTCAGGGAAATTATACTGTTTAGAGGCTGAATCGATAGTGAGAAGGTTTTTTCGATTATTGAGAATAATTTTGGAGTGGAATATTTTTTCCCTTTTAAGCGGTCCCACATAAACTATATTGTGTGTGGAGGGAGAGTACTTACTGTCAAACCCTTGTCGGCACGACCCACTGAAAGGCTAATTGTCTCACGAATAACGGCAAGGACTTTGATGTAGCGATACGTGTACCAGCTTTGATCTAAGATCACCTTAAGGCCAGCTAAAATATGTCACAAGAGGCGATATAAACTATCGTCTGTAAAGCTCGAGTGAGCGAGGTCCAGGGGTCTGGAACTGTACGGCCGAAAGGCACTGAAATAAATCTTCAGTATCCTTGGTATCCAGTCGTATAACTGGACATTATCTTCGAATGCCCAGTTATACGACTGGGGTAATGCAAGTCATTAACTGTTGTGCAGTCATATCTGACAGTGGAGAACAACAACATATCTGTATTTAGTGGAATAGAAAATAAAAGATCGATCTATAGCTATAGAGAAAGCCTATCTCGTTCTGATATGTGACATCAATACATTGAACCACTAAGTAGAAGGTTAGGCTGGAAATAAAAGGAGTCAATTCTGGTCAATAGCGATGATATCTCCTTCAAAAGTACTCCCCTTTGTGTGTGCTGTTTGTAATAATCAGTAAAGTAAATGCAGCGTTAAACAGCCTACTCGAAAAACAACAGCTAATGACGACTTAAAGCGCTTCACCCCACCCTAGAAAATGTTAATTGCAACATCATGCAACGTCGGGTGCTATCAATTTCACGCGACGACATCCATTTTATTCTTATTTATAATGTGAAATACCACAATAGTCTTTGATTTCATCTTTGAAATCACGGTCACTCTTTTATGCAGGACTAACTGAATGTCATCCAGCTGTGTTCTGGTTCCGATACTCCTCCCCATATTTGTGTGTATGTGTGTGTGTATGTATGTATGCGTGAGTGTATGTATTTGTATGTGTATGTGTGTATGTACAAATATGTGTGTATGTGTAGGGCTCCGGAGGGGGCATTGAGATTATGACATGGCGCCTTAGGTCAACATTTTATATTAGTTGATTATAAAGCTTGTAATGTTTCAACCTGTATATTTTACCATAAAAATGAAAAGAAAATACCTGAAACCTTTCAGTTGCACCTCATACCAACTATGACAACGAAAATTAATAGTAAATAATTATTTAGTTTGGCTGTTTGCAGTGTTGGCAGTGTATCTGTTGTTTACTACCTACCAATAGAATATTTTGAAATATAAAACATCGATTACAAGGTACCAGCTGACATTCTTGGAAGAAGATTTTTTTCGGATAACAGGAAAGTATGATGTTCCCATGATGTTCCGGCGTGAACTAGTTCCAAGAGTTGCCGGTCACAAAGCCCCCACATGGAGGTCCAAGTGGAAATACTAGGCGACTGGGTAATATCTTCGAATAATTGACCAATAATCGATATTTTATTATGTATCCTACATGTTTTGTTTTAACTATAAGGAAAAAAGCACATCCATGATAAACATTCCACCACATCAGATTTTAGATTGACATTTTCAAACACCTCAAACATTAACACAAGCCAGAGATACATTAATCATATATTAGAACCAACACATAGATCAGGGATTCCTAAACTTTTTGATTCCTGACAGTGCCAATTTTTATAAAATCCATTACAGATTAGGTACATCGTTATTAAAAAGGATTTATTATTCATTATATAAATTAGGGTCCAAAAACTGTACAGTCGAAACCAAGCCACTTACTTATCATTTGGAACTCAAAAGAACCAAAGAGCTTTTCTTAGTCGAAAAGGTGTAATCAGCTATTTTTTCGTACTCACTGTATTTCTTCAAAAGCTGTTTTATAATATGCAAAAACTTGTGCTATAAATCTTGCTCGCTCAGCCGGTTGAAAGGAATCTAACTTTGAGGATATTCAGTATGAAATAACAAGAGTCCGGCCGAATTTCGATTTCGCTTTGCTAGAATTAAACACTTTTCTACAAAGCCTTTGGACATCCAGGCAATGCAGAATTGAAGATAATCACCGCGAATCATATTCCAGTTCAGCAAATTCTCAAGATGTGCTTTGCAGGATTTACCATGATCAGTCTCCAGATCGCGAAGGCTAAAATATTTAGATCCAGTGGTATTTAGTTTGTACAATATCAAGGTGGTAATGGGATTTTACTTTCAACCAAAATCGAGTGGCTTGGTTGAGACTGTCTAGAAAATTAATTTTTTGTATAATATTTAAAAGGGGAATACATGCGGAAGCGCTAAAACACATCCTATAAACAAAATATTCTATAATCATACATTGTTACATTAATAGTTAGATAATGGTTTAAATTTTCAAGTGATTAAAGTTTTATTTAGTAATCTTTCATATTTTATGATAAATATAGATAAAAACGAGCCAAAGTGGCTTTAAATTTTTAGATTACAATTTTTAAAATAACATATCCCCGTGTCATCATTTTATATGCCAATAAGTTGATAAATCCTCTGACAGGATTGGAAATCTTTCAAAACTCATTAGTTTTTTAGTAAATTTCAGCAAAAAAAATAAATCGATTTTTTACAAATAATGTAAACCAGTACAATTTGAAAGGTTTTCAATATTTTAAAAATGTTATTCGATGTATTGACTAGTGATTAAATTACAACGAATAATTTAAATGGTTGAGAATATAATCTTCGCAGTGAAAGCATTTTTGAACTATCCACCAACTTTTACCATGTATTTCTCATAGTGTTTATGAATTTAACAAAATGAGACTTTATTCGGAATGTACTTTAGATTTTTATTTACCTATCTGTATATAATTTAAAGTT
>JAOPUG010000110.1:12780302-12794458 GCA_027564375.1 Micropterix facetella
TTGAGTACAAGAGGATTGGCGAGAATGGGTATTTACTCATGGTTATTCTTTTAGCGGTCATTTTTTTACTAGTATCATATAAATAATTCAAAAAAAATAAATTCACAGGGTTTCCAATATAGCTAGATGAAATTATACAGTAACCTTAAACACATCAAAAAAAAATTGAACATCTTGTGCTCCCACATTTTCCCTCCAGCAGCACTCAGCATGCATCAAGTATAGTTCACACGCATAGCAAAATAATATTAAAATATTAAAAATAGAAAATAAAAAAATAAAAACACGGACCTTCCTATTCAAGCTATTGTATGGACTGTATAAGGACCCGTTGAGGCTTGGCGTGCGGGAGCGCATCGAAAACTGGTGATACAACACATAAAACAAAAAAAAAGAAAAACCAAAAATTAATGCCATTCAAAAATAAAATTAAAAAAACAAACGCATAAAAATAATCATTCAAAACGGTAGCGGTGCAGATGATAAAACTGTGTGAGTTGATATAGTAATGTGATGAATTTGTCTAATCGCTAGCAGAATGAGATAGCGTGAAATTGCAGCCATGTTGTTTAGATTTTTATAAGCCATATCGATGATGGAATTATATAGTTCTCTTCGTGAATATAACATAAAGAGGGCTGAGAGTGATGACGTGTAAATATACAGGCAGCAGTCGGCAGTTTTGCCGTGAAAAATGAGTCCAGCTGGCTTCTTCGTGCAAGGTCGCTGCTAGTCAGTTCGCAGTTCACAGCCGCAAAATTACCATCTCCACTTCGTTGTTTCCTCGCTATTCTCCGTCTCCACGACTCAAAATGCTTTCTTGTATATTGAGAAATTGCAAGAATACTTATAGCAAGCAGTAAACCAGTTACATTATGTATCTTTTAAAAGTTTTAATATTAATTATTACATATCTGTTCAAATTATAGAGATATAACATCAACACGTTATATTAATAGTTACCTATGAAATCACCGTTCTAAATTGAAAAAGAAAAATGACTTTTTTTATACCAATGTTATATACAAATACCAATGGTATCGATGCACTTCTGTCATTTAATGGGAACTTTATTGATTCTTTTGCTAAAAAAATCTGGGAGCGAGAATTAATGAAATCTTTGAAGGCAGTTATGACTGCCTCATAGGAATAGATTTTTTTTCCTGACAAGAAGTTGTCTAAATTCCGAAAAAAGTGGATATAAGTTGGAGCAAGGTCAGATGGTGAGTGACGGAAAGTTTTCAGTTGCAGCTCCTCTAATTTGGCGACCGTCTGTTGTGCAGTGTGTGGTCGAGCGTGTTTGCTGATGGTCTTCACTCAATTAATGCGGTACCCACTTTTTGAGTTTTTACACTTTCCCAATTTGATGTAAACGAATTAATATTGTTTTGTCACACACCGAAGGCTGCTGCTAAATCTGACGTGATTTGTGATAGTTCCGCTTCCACTATCGTTTTCAATTCTTCATTATCGACTTGTGTTTCCGGCCGTCGACGGGGCTCGTTCTTTAAAACAAAATTTCCAGAATGAAAACGTTGCAAACAAAAACGCACCGTACGTTCGTTAGTGGTGGCTGGCCTGAACACAACATTGATTCTTCGAGCTGTATCTGCAGCGCTGGTACCACTGCATAACTCATATATGAAAATAATGTGATATTTTAACTTTTCCAGTCGTGAAGTATGTCAGAGCAAAATCAAATGACATGAAAACAAATCAATAACTAATTTCAAGACAGAACTTCACTAGCTTTAATTGGACATAAAGTTGAATTTGTAATTATGAAACTAACGCTAGATATTTGAGTTCAAAGTTGCCAGTATTGGAATCGGCAATTTCATAGGTAAGGACCTAATATTATTTTGAACTGCCAAACATCATAAAGCTGATATTGCTGTATCTCAATAATATTAATTATTTTACATTTTGCACTGGTTTAGTTGCCCTTCCTCCAATTTTTTATCACGAACAAAGCTTTCAAACTTTTAGGTGTACGTGCGAAATATTTTGCACTTGGCTCATGCCAATGTTCAATGTTGTACGAATTTGCTGATATATAATTTTTTCATCCGATTGAATTAGTTGTACAGAATTAATGCTAGTTTCTGTTACCGCTGTCGCCATCCGGTCTTCGCATGAATCATCTTGGAGATAAATACGTCTACGGTTGAATTAATTATACCAGAATTATATTTAATACAAGTGGCCAGTTCCAGAAACTTTCAGAATGACCCACATACAATATTTGCAAAGTCGGAAGCGCCGGGGATTGAGTTCCTAGAGCCCATTGAAAAGACCCCTAAAGAAGACTGCGCAAACGGATTTTTACAATAGATTCAACTAACAAAAAAGTGTATATAGTCTCGGAGAATACTTCGAAAAACACTAAATTTATCAGATTCCAGAAACTTCCAGTATGACTTAAGTAATGCGGTGAAACTGATGAAATAAGTAAGCTATTAAAAAGGAAAAGCCAAGGTTCACGAGTGGAGTGCGAAAGCTCTCTCACGTGTATTTCACTGTTGGCGGCACTGGAGGCCCTTTCGAGTTCAGAGTCAGTGGCGTGGCCGTTTGAGGGCGGATGGGGCATCAGATCCACGGTGACTCCTGGGCCGGGTCCGCAGCGAGGATGCCAGATTGCTCCGCCCTGCAGGAACATCTCTTCGCCGTCTCCAAACGGATCGCCGCATTTCGTGCAGCGCGCACACGTCGGGTGGAAGTGATGGTTGTCCCCGGCCTGTAAAACGCATACAAAAACTGGTAGTCACAGTGGAGATGAGCGGCCTTAGTAGTGTTGCTTATAGAAAACGCATAATGCCAAAGGCGCTTCAATTAGATGGCTACCAAACTCCATAATGTGAAAGAAAAACTGAAAATACCTGAAAAAAATATCTCAAATTGGCTAATTGACCTGGGAGAACAGCAGATGGAGACCATAGTTAGATATATTATTACTTTAAAAAAACCTTCCATTCCTAATAATAACTGTATGTAAAATGTATCTATTGAACTTTATTATGTAATTTATTAACAATATTGTATTGTAAAAATAATATTACATAATTGTGTATGTATTCATTAATGTATGTTTATATACTCACTTGCAAAACTTTTCCGGAGATAAATCTCTGGCAATAGGCGCATCTTACGCCATACAACGCTTGATAATCTCTTTCGCAGTAGGGAACGCCGTCTCTTCCCATATATTCTCCATGAAGAACACAGCCACAACGCCGGCATGCAAAACACCACATATGCCATTGTCTGTCAAGATAAAACACAATAAATACTATTAATTTATACACAATACTATCAAAACGTTAAACGCCAAGCGAAAATTGTCATTTTACCCGAAAAACTTTTTGCTGTCTATTTGTTAATCGCGTGAAATATATATAGAAAATAATTATCATCAAAATAAAAAATATAGTTTTTAAGTTATTGTACAAAAACTCCGCCGATCACCCCGTGCTCTAGTAAAAAATCTGACTACTTACAATAGTAGCGATTTCTAAAGTTTTGTTTCAAAATTGTTACTTTTCTATTTCTTTTGTTTTGTGTCAGAGCGTTGGTGTCATAACTAAGATTTATTATTACTTTTTGTTTTCTTTTTTTTATGTATTTTTTTGTAAACCTTGAGCAAAATGTATCGTCTAAAAAACTTTTGTCCTAATTCATATAAAGGGGTTGTCAACATTTCGTTTAGGTTAATTAATCCTTGTGAGAAGACTTGTCTTTTGATCAAAGAAATAAAATTTTGAATAATGTTTTCATTTTCATATTAATTCCAGAATAATTTCATCCTAATTTCATCACAATACTAGTTGCTTAGGTCCCGCTTGGTTTCGCCTCTCTAAAGCGCCCTAATGGACCTGACGAGTATCGGTATGCTTGTAAAAATTGCAGACATATGGGGATTTCACATTATAAAAAAACTACCCTCTTTTTACCCTCAAAACCTACTTATGTGTAAATGATATACTTTTTCGACAATAAATGTTATTATTTGGAAAATCAATAAATTATTCTATTCTATTATATTCTTAAAATTATGAAACATTAAAATGTGAAAAGACCCATTCTGTAGATTGGAAAAAAGGTGTAATTGCTTGATTATTTCATTCATTATTTATTCAACAGGGTAGTTTATTGATTTTGGCATGTGTATTTTTATTTTGAAGTCATGACTCACCGGTCAGCTAAACTGATTCAGACATGTAAAAGCAGCTAAAATTCTCTGTGTGAAACACAAGATAAAAATGAGCCGTTAAAATGGCTGGAAAATGTGATGACCTTTGTGAAAAATCTATATCTGTAGGTTGTTCGTTTCAAGAAAAAAATGAATAATATTTTTTCACTTTTGTATTTCAATGTAATACAAGCTGTACCCTGCCACACGTTGCTGTGGCTTAGTTAAATAGATGGCACTCCCATTGCCGTAAAATATTTACTAAGTATAGCATGTGTTGCTTTTACGTCCAACAGATGGCAGTCCGAGGAATTGCGAAGTATGCACCTGCTTCGGCGGTTCCCTCTTTTGCCTTTAAAGCATCTGTAAAAATATTGACTGATGCATCTATATTAACAAGGTCGTCGCCATCAGAACTAATTATGTAACCTTTCCTAAAAACCTAGTGCACTGGGAGGCCGGTAGCCTTAAATGGTTTACCGATGGTTCCAAATCGGGACTGATTTGGGGAGAGACACCTCCATTTTCAAAGCGGATGTAAACGCTATTATTGATTGTGTGGGCATCAACCTCCGAAAGAACTATGCCAACCACCGAATCTACATCCACTCAGATAGCCAGTCAGCTCTTTTAGCACAAGCCTCGTACACTATTAGTGTAAAGTTGGAGCAAAACTGCGTGGCACTGTTGAACTCCTTGGGCGATAATAACAGGGTAGTTATAAGGTGGGTTACCGGTCATAGAGGATCGAAAGCAATGAAAAATCCGACAAACTTGCTAATGCAGGGAACAGAGGGAACGTTATACGGTCTTGAAACATGCTGTGGCGTATCAAAAAGCCTGGCAAATCTGTTGATCGAGAAACTATGTTTAGAACAATCTTTTTACCACTGGAACAATACGCCAGGCTTGAACCATTCTAAAGCGCTAATCAAGGCTTACGACCGTGAGACTGCATTTCCTATTTAGGCTTTAGCGCTAAATAGGAAAAATCTACATGTGCTGGTGAGGGTGCTCACTGAGAATTGTGGCCTGAACAGACACATGTTCAACCTCAAGCTCCGGGACACTACAGTGCGCAGGTTATGCCAAGATGCAGAGGAAACTCCCATACACCACAAGCGAAGCGAGGTGGCCCGCTGACACGTAAAAGAAACACCCACCTGGGTGGCTACTACCTCCGAGCCGAAGATGTAAAACAATCCAGCGCCAAAAGCGTACTGCGGTTCTTAAATTATGTAAAGCTTAGCATGGAACTATAGTAGGTGGCGATCACAATGGACCAGAAATGGTTGCAGTGATACAAGGCTCAATAAACTTTGAAAAAGCCTCACAACAAAAATAATAAAAAACCTAAAAGTATACTCAGGTATCGTTATGTCTGTAGAGGATTTCCCTATGCTTTGCGGTTCTCCTCTTTATACTCTAAAGTACTAACTGTTGAATACTTATGGCTGTTCTCACAGCGCCTTGTTTTGTAAAAAGGTCCAGAGGTGTTAGAGCCATGAACTTATTGATTATTATTATTGTTTTCTCCTTTTTATATATTTTTTTTCATGATATTTCATGTTGATTATTTTGATTTTGATTTATTCTTCGATTTTGATAATTTTATTTTAATAGCACTAAATGGTGGTATCAATAATGCGTGTGTACTGAAAACCTGGTTAAGAGATATCCTGAGGATATCTTTAATTTGCAGCGTTTGTAGTTTTATTACATAATCATTGTCTATTCTCAGTTTCAATTTGTAATTTTGTGTTTTTTGTCTATTTATTGTATTAACTAGCTGAAAATACAATAAATAAATAAAATAAAAATAAAATAAATATAAGTATTTACCTTTCTAATGCTACAAGAGCCTGTCCTTCGGAAAGTTCCTGTCCACAACCAGCACATTCTGAAATAAGATTATTATTATACAAGATGTACTTAGTAAATCCAGAAATATAATTAAATTGAGACACACCCTAAATTAACAAAACAAAGACATAATAATAATTATTATTAGCATAAAATGATATATAGCAAATAACTTATAAAGAAAAACCTTCGAAATTTTACCACAACTAAACAACTTTTTGCATTTAATTTGAAAGTCAAAAAATGTTAACCGCTTGGCTTACTAACCCGAGTTAACTCGACCAACTATTGTGGTAAAATTTTGACTATCCCGAGTTAACTGGTGACATCGATTTTTGCAGATAAATTTTGACTAAACCGAATTTATACATAGTTTTGTTCATTAGATTGGCAAGCAGTGTGCTGCAGCGTATAGCAGCGAAGATCGAAGAAAGGGTGGAAGGATTTCAGAGGTTATTTGACTTGTTTTACCCAGTGTTGGTGTTTGAGGTGAGTAATGGCTGCCGATCGAGGATCTTCTAGAGTCTAGAGCAGGGGTGTGAAACTGGATTTTTTAAAGGACCATATACAAAACTTAAGGAGTCAGACACAAAATGACTAAACACATATTGAATTGGTAAGGTTGGTCTTTATTTAGTTAGGTACATAATATGTTTGGTCCTTACACTAGGCAACTAATAATAAAAAAAAAGGTAAATTATTTTGAGGATCCGGAGTGTTCTTGATAATGTCATTAATGTCAGGCGCCATATTCGTGGTAGTTCTTTTAAGAATAGACTGGAGATGTTTATCACTAGGCCTTGAGCGATGTTTGTTCTTATTAATTTTCATAATGGAAAACATCTGCCCGCACACTACCGAACATACACAAGATTCGTGCTGCATGCCTTTTTATATTTGGGTAATAGTCCAAACTCTTGAAGGCACTGGTGTATACAATGAGGTCATGTTTACCTCTTTAAATTTGTCCTTTATAACACTGTCACATTGGATATCTATCAATTCCACTTCCAAATGTATTTGGGGCCTGTACAACTTTAAAAGTGAATGGATTGTTGGAAAGTGGGAATTCCAACTTCCAATTCCAATTAATTTTGCAGAATTCTTCAAAACGACTGTTAAATTCTACGGTCAGATTTAGCAAAGTTGAGAATACTCATCCAATTTTTTCTGGTTCACTGTGACACACGATGTCCCATAAGGGAAATGATCCAGTGTTCGATCTTTATCTGAGTTTCCCACAACCTTAATTTTATTTTGAACGGCTGGATATGTGAATATATTTTAGTGATGATTAAATCTTTCCCCTGCAACTTTGTATTCAGGTCGTTCATGTGTTTAGTCATGTCTACCAAAAATGCACAATCAAGCCACCATTCATTGTCATGATCAATTGGCTTGATTTTTTCTGCAATGTAAATTAGTCACTGCAACTACGATCATGAAGAGCGCGCGCAATTTTAACTACGCGTAGCGGCATCGACGGTCGTGTCAAAATCTTGAGTAAGTTTGACATTACTAGTCTAGAGGATCCTCGATCGGCGGCCCGACTGAAGCTCACGGTCTAGAGTCTAGACCACCGTGAGCCTCCCACAGCCCGAACATCTGGGACTCCACAATGCATAGACATTTGTTTTGGCACCATAGGCTAATAATAAAATGCTGTCACCGTAATTGAGTTGGCTGTAAGAAATTACCATTGTATGATAAGAAATAAATATTTATTATTTTTATTATTACATTATAATAAGAATAGGAGTTAAGTCATGCCCATGGATGACATTCGAGATCTTAAGATAACCAGCTACTCTTCATCCCTGATCGCAGCAGTGACTTCTACTCATTCTTTTTCACTGTGTAAGCAGCCCGTCTCTGAAATGATTTGCCGGGAAATTTGAGAACCACGCCGAGTCTAACATGTTTTAAAAACACTCAAAGAACATTTGAAAACATTCACATAAATTCCCCTTCCCTTTCCATTCTCTTCCTCTTTAACACTCTGCATCCTTATAGACTTTAGTTTAATGTTATGCTGCTTTAGTTTATAGGTTAAGTTAGTAAGGTTAGCTCTAGAATATTGCTTTAGGCAATAAGCTCGCCTTTTCGGGTATGAATAAGCGTTTATTATTATTATTATTAATATGTGAAGTACCATTAGGATTTCCACCGACTGTTTCTTCTGACTGTTGTGGAGAAACAGCGCCTTGTGTGCGTGCAACTTCTCGCACCGGCACTTGCACACATTTTTTGCACAGCACTTCTTTGCCCGTGTATGTTACCTTCTCGCCCGATGGGAAAGCCTGCCTGAAAAATAGAAAACATCGTTTTTATGCATGTTGAAGTATAGGATGGGATCCATGGGGTGACAGTGCTGATTCTGATAAGATTTCTATTTATACAGAAAATCATCAGAATCATAACAAGAAGTAAATGCAAATGGAGCTGCTATGGAATCCACAGATCGGAGTCCGGCCCATCATCAGGGTTGTAACGGATGTTATTTTTTACACATTCACAAATACGAATGCGAATATGAATACAATGATAATCGCAAATGCGAATATATAAAAAAATACTGAAAATAAATATAAGAACTTGTAGTTTACTTATTTACCACAAAACCTCTATGTATGCCTAAAAATCATCCACACTCTAGATAAATCATGTAACATTTTGAATATTATATGAATTTTGAATACTTTTCAGTATACTTGAATTGAAATTTAAAATTATATATTAAAATAACACATATGCATGTTTGCTTTATAGTAATTACAAATTCAATATTACATTATTATTACAAATTTAACATTATGTATAAAAAAAATCCTTATCCATTTGCATAACAAAACAAATACCTAATTATTAGGTACTAAGATATTGTGAAAATTAATAATCAAATTTTAATAGTGGTAGGTTATATTTTAAGAAGAGAAATTTGGCAGCTCTTGGTATCCAGTTGGTTTTGAAGCAGTTGGTAGATTAGGCCAACACCACTGAAGAGCTGTTCACTGGGAACGCTTCCAGCAGGTGCTGACAGCAACTGTTGTGCAAGTATGTAGGTTGTATTTGTACGTAGTTCTCCACAAGAGTGGGCCTTCCGATTTCCAGCGTTTGTAGTTTTATTATATAGTTTCCGTCTATTTTTAGTTTCAATTTGTAATTTTGTGTATTTTGACTATTATTTGTATTGTCAGCTGCAAATATAATAAAAAATAAATAAACATCTGCATGTGCCAAGTGCCTACTGTTATATCGGTCTAATTAAATGAATCAAACAAACACGAAACAACCTGTTGTGTGCGGCAGTCTATTGCCACACAACGTTCTCCTGTTGTCTTTTCGTTGTTTTGGCGCATGGGCTAGTGCAAACTGCAAAGCAATGCCCACTTTACTTTCTTCGTTCAAAGGCAATCATGGGTGAAACAATCACAAAATATTCGGACACTTAGATGCGAATACGAATATGAATGCGAATATTGAAAAAGGTGTGAATATTCACGAATGCGAATATTCGTTACAACCCTGCCCATCATAATACCTATTATTACACTTCTAAGGGGCTAAGTGTTGGACTCCGGACTAACGACCACTTCCTCTTCGAAGCCATAGTATATGAGATATGAAATTGCAGTTTCAGATATTTTTTCGAGGAAGGAGTTGATTAGTTTGTAACAAAAAAATCACTTTTGCGTTGTGCACATGCTTACAGCCAATAAACCAACTCTTCATAAATCGATGAGTTTTATTTTTACCATTTTAGCATTTTTTTCTATTCATTAACGTAAAGTTGTCTATGGTGGAGGTTCTTTTTCTTTAAATTTGCAACACTTGTATCAGGTACAAGCCATACAAATTTGGGTACCTGCCATTAGAAATCAGTTTTTTTAATTTTTAGAGCTTAAAACGGAATACACAGTGGAAATATCAAAATGAAATAAATATAATTAACAATGACTAATTATTTTAGACTACTCTGAACATCCTAATATATTATACATACTTTTAGACGTATTTCAAAATGACTATACGCCACAGTCGAGAAGACGAACTGCGCGATGAACGTGAAGCGGGTTGAGTCTCTGCTAAGATGAATGTCATTGAGCGGGAAGAAGAATTTTGGATTATTTCAACTTTTTTTTAGAAAGTATTTTTTATAGAAAGACGAAATAATCATATGGGCATAATCATATCCTCGGTACTCTCTTTGGGACAACAATCCTGCTACATTAAAGGCACCTTAAACCTAAAAATACTGTGAACCACTGTGTCAAAAAAAAAAAATAGTATTAAAATAAAAAATGGTTATTTTTTGGCACACCTGTACAAATAGCATACTATACACAGACAGTTGCTTCTCTTAGAACAAAATTAAAAATGACGCGAGTGATGTCACGAGTCGTAACGGCTACCATAAATAGTAATACAATATCTAGACAATTGTACCGCAGGCGCCATCCGCGCCTTTGAACGAAATATGCAGAAATCGAAGTCTCAAGCATTCGTCGTACGGCCGCCACATCCCCAGGAAAAGTAAAAAACATGTGCAGAAATATTCACTTTTCACACCTTGAGCCGAGTATAACGGCAAACATAGGCGTTTGTCGTTACGTACTCCTCTGCTCACTTCCTTGCACCCTATTCCCGATACGCCTTGCTACCTGAGGTTGTACTTACTGTTCTCTCTGTATACTGTGCAAATATTAAAATTTATTTTATACCTGCAGCGAGCGCACGTGAAGCACTTCTGATGGTAAGTGTTGCCGAGGGCGGAAACCACTTCTCCTTCCACATATTGGTTACAAGCTGCACATTTAGTTCCAAATGCCTACAAAATAAAAATAAAACAATGTTATATATAACAGGAGCAAACATAAATACAGTTTGGACAATTTAGCTACTCTTGTTGCATTATTATAGATAAAACGATGGTTATGGTTTTGTTGTAGTGGGTTTTACGAGTACACGTAAAGATAATTGTGTCTTTATAGTTCGTTCGTCCCTTTAGTGCCCGTTACCACTATGACAATTTAAATGAAGCCGTTCACATTTAGACAGATCCGGGAAAAAAACAGACCATGGGATTTAAACGGACGATTTGTCACTGCGGAGTGCTGTCTAAACGCCCGGGCCGGCGTAATGTAAATGAGCTTGCACCGATAAATTCCACGATTACCTTAGACAAATGGCCAGTCTTTGTTCTGGACAAATACATTCTCTGAATTTTGTGTCTTGTACTTTATGTCCGTTGAAAGTCCACCCAATAGATCATCAAAAGGAGATGTAGACATTTTGAAGTAATTGCGAACTGTATTTTGTCACTTTTCATTTCACCTATCAATATTTAAAATGTTCGAAATGAAAATCTTTCCTGTAAAATAGGATGTATCCAATATTTTCTTTATAATCTATTACATCTTTTACTTCCTTAATACCACTACAGCACTATAATTTCGTCCACCGTACACTGATGCCTTGACTGAGTTCAACTGATTTTCTTGACAGGTTTTGTCAACACATTCGGCCCGTCATAGTTAGAACGAGGCCTTACAGGTCGATTTTTATAGCTTGAGCGGTTGTATGTATTAGTATACGCAAATAGAATGCATAAGAGGTTATGCCTAAACTAGAAATTGTATTAATTAAAACAATTACACGAATTACCCAGTCCCACTCCTCTACCCGGAAAAATATAATTCAGAAAAAAATATGTAATCAACATTTTGGTAATTTAAAAAATTTGAAATTTAAAAAATAATTTAAAATGTTTTAAAAGCATAAAAAGCATCCAAAGACAGTTCCAGTGTAAAATTCCACACTTGTTAAGAATAAAACTAATATTAATTACAATTTACATATCACAAATGATGCTTATATAAAAATTTTCAAAATGTACTACAGAAAATAGTGATCAGTGCTCACCTTCTGGTAGTCATGTGGGCAGTAGTAGAGGTTGTCCTTGCAGAAGAAGCCGCCTCTGGCCAATGAATTACCGCAGGTGTGACAGCTGAAGCAGGCCGTGTGGAAGTATTTGTCTGTCACCCTCAGTACTTCGCCGGTGCATTTTTTCGTGCAAGCGGCGCAGTAAGTTTTACCTGTAATAAGCGAAAGATACAACTTGAGTAAGACTCTAGGTTCATTTTAACTTTTCCGATTGATGAATAACAGGGTAGTGATATACATCGGCAACTTTGGCCCGTCCCATGATTAGTAATCCCTGACTTATCCAAAATGGCTTAAAACCTATTCCAACATGTTTATCTCGTCACCACGATTCCAAAAATACCCATATACGCTATGCATGTTCTACCTGTTGGTCCGTTCCTCCTTCAGACCAAGTAAACCAGGATGCACCTGCAGCAGCACATGCGGGACTCGGATCGAATTTGCTGCCACCTGGTGGTGCTTAGGGTCACCCAGAGAGGCTGCATACCAAATTTAATTAAGATCGGAACACGGGAAGTCTTCGGACATAAGTATAAACAAACTAATGCATCAAGTAGGTAATAATTATATATTCTAATTCATAATAATTAATACAATTATATCTGACAAATGTAAATATAAATAAACATAATTGAACAAAAGTTAATGACAGAACATGCTTATTTGCAGGTTGAGAAGCATATTTTTTTTGTTAATGAAATAAGTCTTAAGTCTTTTTTGCATAGAATAGAAATACTATTTTGCACTACACTATCAACATTTACAATTTATTCATGGTATATTAATTTCGTGATAACCAAAGCCTAGTTCTCTCTTGGTTATAATTTCGAGATAACCAAGAGAGAACATATGGATAAACACTAACAAATACCAAAATCTTCCAGCAGCAGAATCAGATCAATGAACTATCTCCTTTTTATAAGGGGAAAAAAATACAAGTACAAGATTACAAAAAACTTAATTCAACTTCTTATAAGGGTGAGATTAAGATCATTTTTTAAGAAAATCAACAAGCCTGTGATAATCATTTTGGCACGAAAATCAAGTATATTTCTATATTATCATTTCACAGGATTACATGGTCAAGGTTTCATATATTTTTTCAAACAAAAGAAGAGTTAATACATCTTTTTTTTATTTAAAAAAAATCTAAAAACAAACAAGTTTACGGTTAAACATTTTCCGTAAACTTACCGCTTTCGACTTTTCGAAAAATGTGTAAAACCTATAATAATTTGAAAACAAAAACTTACTGCATAGCCCAAACACATAGGTAAACATCATACAATAAAAAAAAATGTTTCAACCATAAATACAGGGTGATAACGGAGAACTGCGAAAGTATAAACTGATGATTTATCATGCATAGGAAAAAATATATAAACAAGGGTTTTCTTTTTTTTTATTTTTCGAAGTCATAACTTGTTTTTTTACAGTAGATTAAATATCACAGATCTGATTACTGAGTTGAATATCATCTCCAACTTTTTTTGATTAAACTATCATTACTGAGAAATAAAAAAGTAATTTCTTGAATTTGAACTACAAATGCTTTTTTATCAATAACCAAAGCCTAAATAAAAAAAAACACACAATATTTTCAACTGTAATACAAAATATCCTAATAAAATCGAATATAATATAATAAAATGTTTTAGCACCTATATGCAATTTAATTCAAATTAATTTTATTTCGAAAAAATCTTAACAGATTGTTTAAACTTAGCCTATATCTGCATATAAATATTACAAAATTAGCATTAAATACAGCGAATAAGCCTAATAATAGAACAGGAAAAAAGGGATAAAGAAAAAGAAAACTCCATTCAGTTTTACAATTATTCTGTTTCCTATTTCACGCTAGGCTGCATAGAACTAGAATTATAAAAATGATAATTTAGTAATTTAATAATTTGATAATGATAATAATAATTTCATAAATTGATAGATAGTTTGATATCTATCAATTTCTATATATTTTAATTATACTTGAAAACAAAATAAAATAATAGATAATATAACTAAAGGGTACTAAACCTGTCATTGGAATAATGAAATAACTCAAATTATAAATAGTATTCGATAGTCAATAGTAATAGTCAAAATAATCAATTTTACTAAAAAGTACAAAATAGTATTTGCAGTGATAAGATTATCT
>JAOPUG010000110.1:12950840-12962969 GCA_027564375.1 Micropterix facetella
AAACATCCTTTATATATGTAGGTATGTATTCCGAGTACGTTCGATCCGCATTACATAGATACTCAGGCCATACTGAAAGTATCTGGATTCTGATAAAGAAAACCACTTATAATGTTTACATTGATTTATTATTTTTCGACGATATAATTTTTCTATTCCGAGATAATTAAAACAATTTTTCATTCTTTGGAACCTTTGGGAAAAGCAGTTGGCCCAGTCTTCTTTATAGGTCACGACAATGGGTCTTCGGAACGTTATCACAGCCGCTTTTGGGCTCGTGAACCGTATACTCCAGGTTTACCCTTATTTTTTAGAAACAAAAAGAAATCAGCAGGGTGTTAGGTCGAGACTATATGGGGATGTGTAATCAGTTCCACGTTTGAGGTCTTCAAATATGCCCTTGTCATTTTAGCACTGCGGGAGGATGCATTGTCCTGACGGAGGACTACTCTGCTACGAGAAGTTTTTCATGATTTCTAAAACACTGGGCAAACAATATTAATGTAACAATCTGCAATGCCTGCTCTTTGGTTATCAATTGCTTCGACCTTTCTTGACTTTCGTTAACAAATCCTCCAAAGGAAAGACTCCTCTAATTGACTCTTTATTTCAGGTTCAAAATAGTAGGTACACCCAGCTTTCGTCTCCTGTTACGATATCATATACTGCTAATAATAACCAACCGACGTATTTTTTTATCATGTTATCACACCACGCTACAGGCTGTCGTTTTTGAACTTTCGTTAACTCATGTGTAACTCCGTGGAAAATATTTTGCACTTGGCTCATGCCAATTTTCAATACTGTAAAAATTTGCTGACAGGTGATTTTTTTATTCGATTAAATTAGATGTCGTACAGCATTAATATTAGTTCCTGTGACTGCTGTCCCCGGCCGGCTTTCGCTTGAATCATATTCGAGATGAATACGTCCAGGTTTAAATTCATTATACCAGAAGTCTGTACTCTGCGTAGCTCTGTGTAGAGCAGCGTTTCCTAATCTGTGGGCCTCGGACCCCTGGGGGTCCGCGAGTATATACGTGGGGGTCTGCAGACTCATCTTTGGACTATATAAAATTAATAAATAAACCCTACCAAAAAGTGTCTCGACCGCTAGCATTGCGAACGCGCGCTGGAGGGCGGAGCAGATGAGTGAGTGAAAGAAGTGCGAGCTTAATCGTCTTCACACGACTCTTCCCCGTCCTTCGCAGCTCTTCGCAAGCTTACTGATATTACTGGACTGACAACGGCACAAGAAAACCAAATAGTATAAATATCCTGTGATTCAGCTTTGAAACGGAATTTCAAAGAATCCTCTTTGTCAAATCTTTGGATAAATTTAAACAAAAAAATATTAGAAGAAGCACTGACATATTTAATGCTATTTTCAACCACATACAATTTTGGTTTTAAAAGAAGACTTAGGCAGATGCAGTTTAAGTACTTCGTCAAGCATGTTAAAAATTCTAGGGGCTATGTATACAAAATTCCTCTGCCCAAAAGTGGTCTGCATTCGGGGGACGTCAAAATGAGTAGTTTGAGATTTCCGTGTGCAGATTCTTTGCTGGCTTCTAGTTGCGTTTACTAAATTCGCTTGATAATGGCAGAGCGCCGCTTTCAAGTACAGTTGAGGAACGTCCAGCACATTATACTCTTCGTAGAGGTCATTTGAAGAGTATCTCCAAGGCTTTCTCGTAATAATTTTCATTATAAGTTTCTGGGCTCTGATCAAGTGCTCTATGTGAACTTTCGCTGCACCACCTCACCCTATTATCCCATAGGTTAGGACGAATTGGCCCAACGCATAGTAAACTACCTTAAGTGTCTTTTGGTCGAGGATGCCTCTAAGGTCTTTAAACATGTATGTAAGTTTCCTTATTTTTGACGACTACTCCATTATGTGGGAGCTCCATTGTAGCCGGTAATCAATAATGAGGCCTAGATTATAATCTATATAAAATATTTCAAAAGAAAGTAGTATAATTACATTTTTTTATAGTATGTAGTAAAATTGCAATTTAGGGATTCATAATTGAAGCTGTGAAATTCTATACCCTATCCAAGTTAATGCCTATGCATCCCTTCATATACCGGTCGACTGCGCTCAGAAAACTGACTAGGGTGGCGCACCTCGCTGAGCAATCTAACCTAACCGATTTTTACAGATTTCTCTATGGAATATTCGACCCACACAACGGCACCAATAATGCGCGATTTTCCATTCAACGAATGGCCGCAGAAATATTATTCGGACAGCTTAATAACAAGACATCTGATGAGGAAATTAAAGAGGTTTTGCGGTGAGTCAAATATCTCTAAGAAATACATAGCCTTGCTTTACGTATGTATATGTACTGGTTTGACAGAGTTTGGCAGCAGTTTAACACTTTAATCTACTGAATTTATACCACTCGGATAGCCAGACAGCTCTTTTATCACTAGCCTCAGACAGTATTAGTTCAAAGCTGGTGCAAAACTGATTGCTAATGTTGAACTCCCTGGGTGAAAAGAACAGGGTAATTCTAAGATGGGTTCTCGGTTATGGAGGGATCGAAGGCAATGAAAAAGCCTACCTTGCTAAGGCGGGAGCAAAGGGAACGGCCCTGAACCTTGCTATGACGTACCAAAAAGCCTGGTAATACTCAAGAAACTATGTTTAGAACAATCCTTCAGCCACTGAAACAACACGTCAGGCTTGAATCATTCTAAGTACAAACGGAGCTGCATGGAATTCACCGACCAAGGTCGGGCTCTTACTAATCAAAGTTTACGACTGTAAGACTGCCCATGAGGCATAAGAACAATCTGCTTATGCTGGTGAGGGCGCTCACAGGGCATTGTGGCCTGAACATGTTCAACCTCAAGCCCCGGAACACTAGAGTGTGAAGGTTCTGCCAAGATGCAGTGGAAACTCCTATGCACCTCGTATGCGAATGTGGCCCACTGTTGCGTAAAAGAAACACCTACCTGGGTGGCTACTACCTTCAAGCGAAGAGGTAAAACAATCCAGTACCAAAAGCTTACTGCGGTTCTTAAATGACGCAAATCTTAGCGCGGAACTCTAGAAGGTGGCGATCATAATAGACCAGAAATGGTCGCGGTGATACAAGGCTCAACAAACCTTGAAAAAGTCCCACAAAAAAATCTAAATAATTTATACATGTTTGACTCGTCTAAAAATATTCCTTATCGATAATCTTTTCTATAATATCGACGAGTTTATAGATTTTCGTAGCCATCACAATAATAATTGATATGTAATTAATAAAGATGTAATGTTACTTTAATTTAATGATGATATTTTCTATTTTAAGGAATATTTATCATTTATGCCATTTTTCATTTTGTTAAAATTTGTCACAACTATTTTCCACATTTGATCTGCTATATCTTAAGATTTCCCCAGAGTGGCTTTTTATAAAACTCATCCTGTATTTCAGAAATGCCTTTCTATCAGTGGAACGAGATTACATTGAATCTATAGATGGAATTGTGGCTGAAAGGACCAGTTTGCAATATCAGTTACCTGAAGGAATATTGAACTCGATTGAGGTATTTAATACATATGAAATTGCAGAATGTCCAGTAATTTGACGTTGTAAATAATGTTAATAGATATTGCCACTAGAGATTGATGGTTATTTGCCGCCCCCCCCATTTTGAGCTCACGTAATTAAGATCGTGATCACTTTATAATATTTGAATCATTTTATTTCTTTCACGAAGGAGTTTCAATAAATGTATTTCAGAATATTATACTGTTTACCTACCGATAGACGAACGGGTGTCTGCTTTGTAATTAATTATTCGTAATTAGGTATTTAAATCATGATTTTAATAACACTCACCATGTCGGCATTTTATTTTGTAACCCTTAACAGAGTGTCGTGAGACATTATCGGCGGTATCAAGCGCCAGAAAGGAGCCAAACAACTGTCGTAGTCATTAAACTGTGCTGTTACAAGACTCATTGGTAGTCCTCCTTTACTCAATAAGAGATATAGCCACTTTATGTCTATTTCTTTTGCATATTGCAGCTCCCTAAATACCGAGATATCTTGTCAAGGCTAAAAAGAATAGATCAACATTTATCTGCCGGATCGACGGCTGTCGTCGCTTTAGTGCACCAAGGAAAATTGTACGTAGCGAATATTGGTAAGGAATATTTTTATTAGTAAATTACAACTGAGGAGCGTTGGAATAAAAATGGATTAATCCGTTTTTTAAAATGGCGACACCAACTTATACGATCTTGCTTTCAGATCTATTAAAAATTCGCTAAGTAAGGATATAAAAGGCATTTTAAATCAAAAACGATAAATCTGATTGATCTGTTAAGAAAAACAATATTTATACATATATGTACCACAATGTTCAAAAAGTATTCACCCGTTGGTCGTCAAAAATGCAGTCATTCATACAAAAACTAGTCCCGTTGGTAATGCAGTAACTGCTCCTGTAATAATGGCAAACACTTCTGGAATGGTATTCAACTGGGCCGACACATTACATAAATGTCTTATTTTGATTCAAATCGGTCCCTTTTAGCAGAATGTTCAACTTGGCGAGTTATCCAAAATGCACACATATCCATGTTTAGGGAGGGAGCGGGAAGCCTGATTAACCATTGGAATGCCGGAAATGCAGGATCCTGCATGACCACACTCGGTTAATGACATTGTCATTTCAGCTTGTGGGGGCCTACTGGGATGTGATCGCTATCCACTGATCTGTGGCCATCTTTGAAGCGGTTGTACCACTACTTTATCCGTGAGCTGCCCATGGCATGTGTCTGAAAGTTTATTGGATCTTATAAATAGTTTCCACTTGGGTATTGGCATCTTTTGCTAAATTTTGCTACAATTTCTAATAAGTCCTTCCATCCTTGACAATCCGACGGACGCGCACTATGCGTCTTACTAATCGGGTCGATTACCAGCGATTGAGCCTTCAGAGCTGGTGTGAATAACATCACGCATGCGAATGTTCCTTACACATCTCCATGCACCAAAGAACGCTTGCCCTACTTTATTTGTTTACGGAATAAAACTAAGGTTGAAAACTTTTTGAACATACTATGTAACATACCATCAGTCCAGATAGGACTAATCAGAGACCGATCTCTGCAGATTCTGCTGTGGAAAATCAGAGGCATCACCCCTATTTCCTATGTGAATGTTGACAGCTGATGCAATCGACAAGCTGACATTTAGGGAGACAAGTACAATGGGGTCTGCAACTATTTGACTCTCGCTGCGAGAGTCAGAAGTTTGCCTATTCTCCGAAAGGGGCAACAAAAAACGAGGTTTCATAATAAGGAAAAGAGTGATTGGATTGCTAGAATATTCTTAATAGGATTGCTGATTGGAATACTGGGCTAAGAAGGGAGAAAATACAGGTAAATATTATATATTTAATTTTCAGGCGAAGGTCGAGCCCTTCTCTGCAAAACCGACGAAAACTCCGTCCTGAGGGTTGTCCAGCTATCCATTGATCATGGGTTCTCCAATGAAGATGAGCTATTGAGGTTGTCCCATCTGGGACTGGATGTAAATAGGTTAAGAAACGGTATGTATTTTAATGGTATCGACAGACCCATTTAATGATGTCTGCTTGAAATGTAGGAT
This sequence comes from Micropterix facetella, assembly GCA_027564375.1. Classification (NCBI taxonomy): domain Eukaryota; kingdom Metazoa; phylum Arthropoda; class Insecta; order Lepidoptera; family Micropterigidae; genus Micropterix; species Micropterix facetella. Next base: position 12,956,467 of record JAOPUG010000110.1, read on the forward strand.
GTCTGCCGTGGTCGCTTGCTATGGAGCTGGATGAGGAAAATTTCAATGCAACCATCACTTGGAGGCAAAGATGGAAAACTGAACCCAGACCATAACAGCCTCATTTGCAATCTATCCTAGCGCTTGCCAAGACAGATAGGAAAATTGGCCACTTATTGCAAAAATGGATGTTTAAAGAGAACCTAAGCCCCATTCGTGGCCTAATGGGGCCAAACAGCTCGGGTCATATGGTCAATTCTGTCAACTCGGTCGACCCGACTCAGCTCAACTCCCACCGGCAACCTCTTCAAAGAGGGACCAAACCAGTGAACCCGCTATGCGGTCGGACCCTGGATGGTTGCTGTATTGGTCGGTTTACCGGCCTTGCTCAACTGACGAATAGCTGGGGGGGGGGGTCTGGAAGCGTAATGCTTCTTGAGACGCTGGGGTAGGTGTCGACTTGTCGTCACCGACTTAGAAACGATCTGTTGGCCACCCGATCTCGGGTTACAGACTGAGCAAAGGGCGCCACGGATCTGCAATATTTCCGAATTACGAAATGCCGTGTTCTTACAATAGGTAGAGATCGCGCAAGCGACTTTGAGCCTGATACCAAACTGGGGGATGGAGAAATCCATCTAAATTTGGTAGTCAGGGGGCAGGGTGCCCGCTGGGTGTCTTTGCTCTCAGTGTCTTGCCATAAGGGTCGGACTCTGATGGGCAGCGGCGGCGCTTGATAAGTGGATTATTTTTGTAAACATTTTCGGGGCGATATAATGATAAAGTTCGTTGAAACGCTCCGGGGTGGCGAGTTCGCCCGCAGCGTAGCGACACTCATAAACTGTGACTATGGCCTGGGGCAAGTGGGGCCGTGCTGCTCGGGTCATAATGGGCAAATTTGTCATCATGGTCGGCCCGACTCATGTCTCAACACGTATATGGCAGCCTCCTGGTGAACCCGCTATGCAATCAAATCTGGAGAAACACCTCGGGCGGCCCTAAAAGGTTGATATATTGGCCGGTTTGCCGGTCTTGCTCAACTGACGAATAATACGACATAAGATGAAGGGACAGGCGCCGACCTGTCATCTCTGTCCTTAGAAACGACCCGCTGGCCGCCCGATCTCGGGTGATCACTGCCGAGTAAAGGATGCCACGGGTCTGCAATATTTCCGAGTGACAGAATGCTGCGTTACTACGATAGGTAGAGGTTGCTCAAGCGACTTGAAGCCTGGGACCAAATGGGTGGATGGAGAAATCCATCTAAATTTGGTAGTCAGGGGGCGAGGGTGTCCTCTGGGTGTCTCTACTCAGGCCTCACCTTAAGGGTTGGCCTCTGACGGGTAGTGGTGGAATTTGATGCGTGGATTTGTATCTTCCAAATTTTTATGCTTATCTCGAGGAGATATAATGATAGGGTTCGTTGAAATGTTTCAGGGTAGCTGGTTCACCCGTAGTAAAATCTTAAAATCAACCCTGTGACTGACCTAATGGACCCATCCAGCTCGGGCCTACTGGCCAGCTCTGTTATCACTAGTCAGTTCAACTCACAGTTTAACCTCCATTCGACAGCCTCCTCAAAGAGGGACTAACTTGGTGAAACCGATCTGCAGCTTGGGCCTGATGGCCAGTTTGTGTTCTTGGTCGGTCATACTCATGGCTCAGCTTTCACTCGGTAGCCTCTATGCAGAGGAAACTACATTGGAGAGCCTCAGTGAACTCTGCTTGCTGTAGTATCTCGTAACTGTAGTATCTGTAGGCAGTTATGATCTGCAGTGTGCCACGGGCGAACTGCATCAGGTTGCTCTTAGGCGGTTGTGTATTTCCTAAGACAGTTGGGAGATGCCAATGCTGCGGGCATCTCCCAACTGTTCTTTTGGAGATGGAACGTTGGGAGATGGGAGATGGGCATCTCCCATCTCCCAAAGTTCACCCGGAATCGGGTGTGGATCGTTTCTAAAGATAGTAGACATCAGGTCAACACATACCTCTGCTTCCTAGGAAATGTACGTTTCCAGATTTACCTGGTTATTCGCCGGAGGGCACAATCGATTAGCTGACGCCACACTGTATGCAAACCGCCCAGTTCCGCCCGAGGTGTTCCCCCGGATCGGTATCTCTGATCCCAACTGTCTACGACTACAGTTACAGCCACAGGCAGAGTTTACAGCGGTTCGCGGTCCTTCCAGATTAATCCCTCTTCGAGTAGGCTACCGGATGGGAGCTGAATTGCGAGTTGGGCCAACCCAAGGAAACACAAAACAGACTTTTCTATGGGTTGTCACACTGGTAGTTCTGTTTACACTATGGTACTACACAGGTCATAGTGAAAGTTTCTAGAACTGGCCACTTACAAAAACAATTTTAATTAAAATATATTACAAACATTGAAAATGGGACTCTTTGGCTTTAGAATAAAGTTTTTTTCATCTAAATGTCATTTGTTTTTCATTGTGGTGTAATTTAAAAAATTGCATGTCTGCATTATGATGGGTTTAACTCGTGTAAATTTCCGCTGCATGATTTTTTACGATTTTAAGTGTAATTTGACAGCTCGGCAGAGGCTTGCTTTGCTTAAAACTGCTTTTGGCTATGAACCACTATAATCCAAATAAATCGAAGCAGACGTGACCTACGATGAGATCCTTAGGGTATCGTTAGGCATAGGCATGAGTTATCCTACACAAACATTGGCTGGGAGAGAGCTGTGCTCGCAGTGGATCCCACACAATTTAACTGAGGCTTAAAAAAACAGGATGCACCAATTTGTGCAATTCCACACTTCCCAAATTCAATAGAGGGGCGTCAAATTTGGCGTGGAACATAGTAACAGGTGACGAAACATGGATTCACAGCTATAATCCTGAAACAAAGTAGCAGTCACGGTTTCAGTCTCAAGATGGGCCGAAGCCAACCAAAGTGACACGCCGCAAAGCGGATGTTCGCTTCTTCTTTTAGGAAAACTTGACAAGTAGCTACTGTTGCTTTGGAAATCATCGTACCCTGAATGCTGATTGGTACATGACCATTTGCTTGCTGGAAAGTATTGATGAGCTCCGTGAACGCTGCATCACCTGGCATCATGACAATGACAGGTCTCACATGGTCAGACAGACAAATGAATGTTTGAAGGCGAAAAACATAGAACTTTTTAAAAGCAAAGTAAAGTCGTTTTAAAATAGATATTATTATCAAATATGTCGTTGTCTGACATTTATGATTATTTCTCAATTATTCTTCTTACTGTTGATTATTCTCATAGATAAGATTTTGAATTATAATTTTTTTCGAAGTCGATTGACTATTTTTATCTATTGATTATACTTACAATTATGATTATGTTAATTTATTCAATTGTCCATTTAATTTGATTGTTTTAAGTTGATTGACCATTTTTATTTGTACTCTCACTGTAGTAATTGCTACTAATTTATTGTAAATGTGTATTTTATGTTTTATTAATTAGTGAATTATGTATTGCAAATTGAATTCTACAGTCTGTGCAGATTTTACCAATAAACTGAGCTCGGGATTAAAATCACTCAAAAATGTGGCCCTTTAACATGGAGTGATTCTATAGTATTATTAGTGGTTCTGACATTGTTTTTTTTTAGTGAATATATTAGGCAACCAATGCAGTACCCGATGCTTGGGAAATTATCTAGTCAAAGGATTGTATCAGGCTTTCCCGGAGATGAATGGTGCTTTGAATGAACCGGTCATAGCTATTCCCGAGATACATGGACCGGTTATCCTGGACGAATCTTGCAGGTAATAATAATACAGTCTTCAATGGTAGTGACAGACTTGTCCAGGCGTTTCCGTCTCTCATCGCTACTTATATTTCTGATCATTTGTTTTTTGCATCAATTATTTATTTATTTATTTATCCTGCTTTGTACTTATCGTTACAGAAAACAAATGCATTGAATAGTAAAGTTAATTTAACAACATTGACTAATAAATACATTTGCGAGAAAAAAATCAACCTATCCGGCAAATCTTATTTAAATCAAGTCCACCTAAACGTTGTGCGGCTTGTGGCTTACTTTGAATTTGAAGCTGTGGGTTAAGGGGGGAGGGGTCCTTACTCATTTGATGATTTTTCTCAATTGATTAAGAGTTTGTAACAAATATATAATATAAATAGATATATCGACAGAATTACTTCACCATGGACAGCGAGGGCCTTTTTGTTTTACATATATTTTCATCTTTTCCAATGAAGGGGTGCTTATTAATACGCAGAATTGGTCCACGTTTTTTTCCTTCATTTTCAACTATTGTTGAAAATAAATTAACAGAGCCTAAAATAAATAATATTGCCTTTCTTTAAAATGTCAATTAATAACGGAACGGAAAAACGACTGAAAAATTAAAACCTTTTAACGAAGAAATATTGCCTTCTCCGTTACATTTTCAAACAACATGTCATTGAGTAGCAGTATGATACAGTGAAGATTCATGCTTTGCTGATTGCTATCCACTGCATAAAAGCACCCGATGATACGAGACAAGAAACGATTTAAGTGTATGCGTGATGAGTAAATGTATGTGTAATCTTGACCAGATATCTAAAGCAATTGCGTTTGCCACAACAAGCGCTGCAAGAGGGGCGAGTTTGAACCAGTAGGTGCAAAACCGCGTGGCGCTTTTGAACTTCCTGGGCATATGAACACGATAGTTCTGAGATGGATTCCCCGGAAATGCCAAAATCGTATTGCGGTTCCTAATTGACGCAAAGCTAAGCACGGAAATGGTCGGACCAGTGATGGTCGCAGTGATACAAGGCTCAGAAAACCTTAGAACAACCCTAATACAAGAGGAAAAAATATAATAACACCAGGCATCTTTATCATCCAAATAGTCGTTATCCAATAGTATGCTTTTTTACAAAGTAGGTCTTTAATTGTTTTACCTGCAACTTTAAAATTTCTTGAAGATTCTGTTTTTGAATTGTATACATTGTCCCATAAAAAAAGTCTGACTTTTTTTAATCGGAGCTTGGGAACAGAAATATTATTTCTATTTCTGGTACTTCTATTATGGTGGTCACTGACTTTATTGAACAGGTTTAGATTTTTACGGACATTATATTTGCAAAAATAAACTGATAAGCTAGTCAGGATGTTAATTTCATTGAAAAGTTCATGTAGTGTCTTTAGAATTAAATAGCCCATATATTGAATGAGTAGCCCTTTTTAAACATCAGCAGTCCTACCCCATAACAGAATGCCATAAGATATAATGCTATGAAAGTAGCTGAAGTAAACTAATTGGGTCGTTGGCTTTGAGTTTGAGATATCTTAGTAAAGTTTCCCTGAACCTACTCGAGTAAGTCTATATCCTTTTTGAGATTTTTGACCCACTTTCCGAGAACCCATGTGAGATCTCTACATTCGTAGACATATTGCATAGGAGAACTCTCTATCTGATCGGTCGATAGCCCTTGAATTTTAATCTTCATTTGGTTCTCGAACTTGCAGATTCCTTATTTTAGTGAGCGACGGCATCTACAAATGCCTGGAAGAAGCGACCAATTACAATCAGGTCAACAAGCAGCTGGTGCAAATGACGGTGGAGAGCTTCCGGACAAAGCCGTCGCTCGCTGAAGTGTCGCAGTCGGTGGTCGACCGTACGGTTCAGATGTACGAGCAGCATTGCACAACGGCGCAGCGGAGCAACCGCATATTTGATACCATGACCATGCTGATAAGGAATTTCAATTTTCCGCAAGCAATGGCCACGCAGGCGGCGGAGGGGCAGCAGCAGAAGCAGAAAGCGGCCGTGCGGTTCGACCCAGTTGTCAGGAGTCACTCAACTGATGTCGCCAATGAGAACTCCGATTCGGATACGTATAGGTGAGATAGTATTATGATAATTCTCATTTATGATATCATCAAAATCCAACTTCTGTATGAATGCTCTGGTGACAGCTAGTTTAAAATCTTGGTTGTCCCTAGCTAAACTTGCTGTCTCCTTCACTTTCTTTAGCTCCAAACATAACTTGATGTAAAACTGCCCTCTGCTATATGCCAATGTATATATATATTACAAAACTTATTATTCTATGACCCAATGGCATGAAAAGACGGAATACACTTATCTTAAAGATTTATTTAGGAACGACGTTACATGACAAACTTGCCAGGACGAACAGTTTCCCGCGCTGTCAACCAGTAAAGTTTGCCAGCTGGCAAACATAACATTTTTTTCTTGTGACAGTTCAGTTATATTCAAGTTCGGTTCGGTGTCACTATGAATCATTAAGAATACATTCATTTGTGAAAATTTCACCAGAGATGGTGAAATGTTACCTAAATGCTTTTCAGCATACACTTCCAGACTCCAAATACCTCGCACGCGGGAGCTATTCAGAGGATAGTTCATGTCCTCTTTGTAGCAATACACCTTGCACAGCTAGACATTTTTGCTCGGCTGCAAGGCGGCTTTAGATCAAGGACGGCATACTTACCGCCATGACAAAGTCCTTGCTGTTATTCGCGAGGTAATTAGCCTCTCAG
>JAOPUG010000110.1:13630106-13647077 GCA_027564375.1 Micropterix facetella
AAATGCCGTCACCCGGAACGGCTTCACTGTTCACCTTCACGCGGTGAAAGTTGGCGCTCGTGGCCTTCCAGCCAAATCTCTATTTAATCCTTTTAAGGATTTTGTTCTCTCCAGGAAAATAATTAACTCCTTCCTATTAAAAATATCTGAAACCGCTATTTCCGCATCTCAAATTCTATGGCTTCGAAGGCGGAGTGAATGGGTGGTAAGGTAAACGCTCACATGTGGCAAGACAGCTGTCCTAAACCTACGACAGCCGGTTATTAGTCCGGAGTCCATCGCTCAGCCCCCAGAAGTGTAACAATAGTATTATGAGGGGCACGGCTTTAGTCGGTGATTTCCATGGCAGCTCCGTTTGTACTTACTATAAGCCAAGGTATTCTTTTTTCAAAACAGTTATTTATATGTCTTTGAGTCTTTTGTTGCCGCTCAGATATTTTCCTGTATGCAATCATAAAAAAGACGAAAAATTACTTTATTTTCAAAAGAGAACCGGACGCAATAGTCTACAGGACCAATAAGGACCACACACATTAGAAAGTTATGCCAATGTGCTACAATAGGTATTATTATGGCTCATTTCAAAAAGTTGAAAATAAAATTATGGGAGATGCCAAGTACTCCATTCCTCCTGTAATCGGCTATTACAGAGTGTTCATCGAGAAGGCGGGAAAGAGGCCACAATCGTGCGATGATATTACAATGTTGCATTAGGATTATATCATTTATATCATTTTATCATTTATGATTTTAACATATAAATAACGATCTGTACTTGATCAAAGTATATTAACCCTTAACTTCACTCGTGGGGTAGAAGTCTACCCCATGAGATATAAAATAAAGTTGAACACCTCACCAACATGGTTCTGAATCAAGGAGAAGTAATTTCTGTGCTGAATACACAGTGCTCATCTTTAGAGGGAACTGTTGGGAGGACATGCCACTATGTGGAAGACAGACTTCATCACATATATAAATTGCTAAACAACCTGGTTAATCTGAACGCCTCCAAAACATACACGGAATTTCAAATGAAAAATACATATGATCAACAAAAGAGGCATAAATTGAAGATACATACCTGCAAGAACATATCTAAATCAGGCATAGGAAGTTGTCATTGCACATGGACAGAAATTGCATAGTTAACAAAAAAAAAAATTTAAGTCTGACCCTAGATCAGAGTTAGATACTCAAGGTTTTTGTCACTTAGACGACTTGCCGATTTTGTTTGTCTTCCATAGATCCTCCTACTTGTCTAATATTGAATTTTCCTCACCCTATTCACTTTGAATGTATTTTTGACAGCTGGCACAGTGCAGATTATTTACATTATCTTTTGGTAAAGTGGACAGTTGTTAAAAAGAAAAACCTATACAATATGTTGGATGTTGCAGGTCATTGCCACTGCGATAAAGGCTTCGCTCCACCGCTTTGTGAACTTCCAGGTCCAGGCGGAAGCCAGGATTCCGGACCAGCTTCTAACCCCAATGGTAAGCTACTGTGTCTTCAAGTAGATATTTTCTCCGAGTAGAAAGGTGTTTCGTAGATCTGCGTATAATTCCCAATTACTTCATGTCATTATTATTTAAATTGCATAATTTGGTATTTAATTTAGATATACACTTTTTTAATTGTTCAACGCATTTACAAATAATATACTTTCTTTTCGTAATATCCTTATCAATTTTATATTATTTTACAATTAAACATTAAAAAAAACGAATATGACGGATATGACTTATTGGCGTATTTGTACTGCTGCCGCCCAAATAAGTGCCAGAACTGGATCCAAATTACCAAGCTCTCTAGTTTAGTATGTCTGAGTCAAGTCAACAAGTCAAATTGATTTGTCTTTCAAGAAGTCAAAGCCTTGTCAAAAGTCAGAGTCCTCAATATTCAACAAGTCAAAAAATCATTTATAAACTATAACCATTAGAAATATATTGCAACTAATCATAATTATAATAGGGAATATCCGTGTGAAATGAAATAAAAGTATTAAATAATTGAGTGAGCGAAGTTAGGTTCTGTTTAAGACGACCGTTCGGTTTCCGTTCGTAAATTTGTTCTTTACTTTGCTCTGCCACAACCCAACAGAGGCCAAACCTCAAACCGCAAGGCACTGAAGGAATCCCAGTAGGGCCCCTCGCACCTTGCCTACCAGACTTGGACAGATTTGTCCGTTCACTAGTCTGGTTCCAGTACAAAGTCGCTCCAGTCTGTAGATCTCTACCTGATGTTAGCGGCCGATTCGTCGCGGGCCCGTCGCGCCCTTTGCTTCTAAGGATAGGTGATACCTATCCTTAGAAGTTTTACCCCTGCTGTCCATGGTCTCTAATGGTCCCATGCAGCTTGGGTGGAGATGGCCTGTTTATGTGATATTTGGTCGCCCCAACTCCTGGTTCAACTCCTATGTGGTTGCCTTCACGAAGAGGAACTTAACCTGGAAGGACCGTCGTGACCCTTGCTGCAGTATGTAAACTGCAACCGCTGACGGGATCGAAGTGCGGATCGGGGGAAACCTTGGGCGAGACTACGCGGTTGATACACTGGACGGTTTGCCGGCCAGGCTGCTCAATCGGCAAATAACTAGGGGAGTCTGGAAACGTACGTTTACCATGACAGCGGGCTAGATGTTGGCCTGATGTCACCTATCTTTAGACACGATCTACTGGCCACCCGATCCCGAGTGATAAAGGATGCCTCGGGTCTGATACATTTAACTAATGAATTACCGCTTACATCTGGCGGAGACCGCGCAAGTGACCAGACTAGAAGTTCACACCTGACAACAACTGCAGGATACAACTTCAGGTAGAGTTCACTGAGACCTTCCAAGGTAGTTTCTCTTCGAGGGTTTATGGAATGGCAGGTAAAGCATGAATTGAGCCTATCAACAAACATAAACTGGCTTCAGGCATAAGCTTCATAGACCCATTAGACCCTCAATATAAATGTACAGCATCGCAATATAAATACAGATGCAATATAATATTATATATATTAAGAAACTACTTTCTGATACTTCATTTTGGTTACTCAGATATATTTCATCATCTCTAATATCATTTAATTAAACCACTGAATCAAGGTATTTTCCTTTATTTACAGTGCATAGGGATGTGATGACAGCGATGTATGTGATATTCCTCGGAATCATCCCAGGAGTCCTCCTCCTGGCTTTCCTCTCATACTACTCTCGACATAACGTCGTCATCTGGTGGAAGAAACCAGCCATGGTCAAGTATGTACATCAGCCGATTAACGGGTGTTGGAATGCGTGCAACTCCTGTAGATCATTTGGATGCTCGGATCGCACGGATCCATTAGATCGATCGCAGTTCAACAGCCGCACGAACTTGCATGCAGTCACTCCCGAGGTTGAAAAACGCGATCGGATTGAAATCACAAAGACTGGTCTCGTCTCAACTACCAACGAACATGTCAAAAACAATTTTGCATACTACCGATCGCGCGTTTTCAGCATTCGGAAGAGCAGTATATTTAGCTCAGACAAGCGCAAATCGAAACCAGATAACGCCGATTCGAAACCGACAAATGATTCTATTCACTATAGCCAAATACCTAAGATACAGTTTGTGGCGCCGGGGCAAACTCTCGTCGACAAGAATCGCATATCGCTCAAACTCGACATTAAGAAAGCTCAGGAGAACTACGATCCCACGGTGAGTGAGAGTACAAGTTCTGAGTTCTCGTCTTGTGGACCGAGTACGAGTGAAGAGGTCGCCGCTCCCGTGTCCGTTAAAGCGTTGCGAGAAAAGTTGTTTCAAAACGCTACCAGAAAAATGCCATAAAATTCTCAAAAAATCTTCTTTTTTATGTAAGTCACCGCAAACCATACTGTTGTTTTCATGTAGGGTAGACCGAGGAGTTTGTGTGTGTGTGTGTGTGTGTGTGTGCGTGGGTGCGTGTGCTATGTGTATGTATGTATGTATGTATGTATACATGCATATATACATACATGCATGCATGCATGCATGTATATATGTATGTATGTATTTATGTATGCATGTATGTATGTATATATGTATGTATGTATGCATATATGCTTGTATGTTTGTATGCATATATGTATGTATGTATGTATATGCCATAATACTGAATGGGCGAGCATGCGAATTGCGTTCGATTATAATAAACGATGTATATGTAGCCAAGGTTTTGAGACTGGGTAGGCAGTGTTGTATGTCTTTATGCCGTGTACGCCACTAAGTACTGACAATTACTCATAAGAGACGTGAGCTCTAGCCTATTTTATACGTTATTATTGTCATGAATCAGTGAATTTGGTTTCGGTTTTGCGCGGTAGCCTTTATCTTCACAACTTTCGTGAAAAATCGTTTTATTGTGTTTAGGCTTAAGTTACTTTGTTTTATGTATATTAAATTTGTTCTGATGGACATGGCTCACTTATTTCTACTAACTTTCACCATGGTTTGTCTTTGGGTTTGGTTCTAAGCTCGTTCGCCCCGAAAGTTTGTCCTTATAAAAATATCGAGCAAAGGTGTCGTCGGACTATAAAATCTCATATCTCGATAATCTCAAAAATTTGTTACGTAATTTATGGAAGGCCTCTAAGTGAAGATCAGAATATCATTGTACGCAACTACTCTGAAATTAATATTTTTAATGACTAATATCATTAAAGAGTTACATACGTAATTTATAAATGACCATAAAAAAATATTGTAAATATTAATTTCACGGAATATTCTCAAGAAACAGTTATGTAATTTATGGATGGTCCCTAAGTGAAAATTATAACATCACACATCATTTATTATGTACTCAACTGTACTTTGAAATATTTTTTCTACTGAATAAGTACATATTAAGTATGAACACAGGGGATACACTTTCAGGGCGAATGAAACCAGGAGGACCTTTTGTTCTATAGTACCTATCTAACTATCTCTCATTATTTCATTTCTATACTTTCTTCTTTTCTTTTAAATAGCATATTCTGTACACATTTAGTAGCTGTATTGGTGTTGGGTTCTATATTTTTGCTGTGATTTGAGTAAGTTGTTTATTTTGTGGTTTGCTTTTTTTTCTAACATTACATTTAATTGCTTACTCGCATGTAAAATTTTGAAGATGTTGTTAGCTTAGTTTGCACTTTGAATTAGTGATGAAACGATTACAATTACAATTAATCTTTATATTAATGGCGATTATTGCCTCAATGAGGCTTTAGAGCCAAATAGGAACAATATACGCATGCTGGTGAGAGCGCTCACTTTTCAACCCCAAGCTCCGGGATACTAGAGTATTGCAGGTTCTGCCAAGATGCGAAGGAAACTCTCATGCATGTCGTGTACGAATGTCACCCGCCGATGCGTAAAAGAAACACCCATTTAGTTGGTTACTACCTCCAAGTCGAAGAGGTAAAACAATCCAGCGCCAGAAGCATACTGCGGTTCATAAATGACGTAAAGCTTAGCACGTAACTATAGTAGATGGCGATCACAATAGACCAGAAATGGTCGCAGTGATACAAGCCGCAATAAACCTTGAAAAGACCCAAAAAAATGGTTATTATTCACATTTACCGATCTTATTTATCAATGAATGAATCATAATCGTTCCTTCTGGTTTGTGGAATGAAAGAGAATAATTAGTAAAGCACTTTTTTGAGGTTTGGCGCAAAGATTGTGTTTTGACGGTACACTGAAATATGCAAAAAATCACAACGCATTTGTGGCATTGAAATAGGAGTGAAATCACCCCACAACGCAGCACCAAGGTTGGCCATGCCTCATATACATAGTAAATCAGTTGGAAATATTATGTTTTCTAAATAAAAATCTTCAGTATTTTAATTTTGATTATAAATAAAGTAGAAAATGTGTTTTGGCCCATGTTGATAGACTGTATGTAATGTTTTAGTCCAAATAATAGTAATCGTAGATTAACATTTGTAATAATTGTAATCGCTAAGAGGTAATCTTTTCATCACTACTTTGAATATATTATTATATGGTGGAAACAAATCTGCTGCTAGGATAGTCGCTGGTACTTTTTTTGTCAGTGCATAATTTTGAAAACCTTTACGATATCAACTACTTAATAGATCAATATTTGAGTGTGCCATAGTCAAATATTAAGCAAGCATTTATTTCTGTGACCTCGTCTCTTTCTGAAGTCATTCTCGCTCAGAACTTGACATCTTAATGTTTTTGTATGAAATCAAAGACTGTCTACCCTGGACAATGGCAGTTGCAACATCGCTGAAATGTCGGGTGTTATAAACTTAACGTGGTAAATTCGGTTGCTTGATCTTGATTTCGGGTTCGATTCCCGACTGGGTAACCATTTTCCATTGGGATAAAATTAACAGAATTACATTTCAATTCTGTCGATTGAATAATTAGACACACACTTACGTAAACACATGCTACACGTACACATGTATATAAACACTTCATAGTAGAGTTGGTTGGTTGGTTAGATTAATTGTGAAATTTCACAACAAAGAATAGAAACAAACAAACAGTTTAAAAACATATCTACAAGGCATATGTAAGACCTATTATTAAATATGGCTATCAACTCTGGAACCCCTATTTATGCAAAAATGTAGACATGGAAAAGATGCAGCGAAAGGCAACCAAAATCCCAGTGGGCCTGAAGAACAGAAATTATAAAAACCGAGACTTGTAAAATTGAGAGTGACCTGATTGAGACATATAAAATTCTCACAAATTATTACGATGTAGCTGGGCTAGAGAATATTTACAAATTCAATGTCAATACAAATCTTCGAGGTCCCAGCAAAAAACTCTCAACAGTGCAAAATGTAATTCTAATCTTTTTAAGAATGTTCTGCAAAATAAAGTGGTGGGCATGTGGAATAACTACCATTTGTTATATTGTCTATGACTAGCTTTACAAAATCTGATCTGGACGCATCAGCAAAGCTGCCTGTCCAGAATAAATAATAATTACTTACAAGATAAATGAGTTAAATTGTCAAAATTAATTGCAGAATAGAAGTTACAATTTAGAATTGTAATGTTTGTTTTCCACTCACATATCTGGGCACACCAGCTAATGAGGACTGAGACAATATTTTGGAGAGCAGTTACCATATGGAAAAAAGCACAATTGTCATACCGATAAATATGGCGTTCCGGATAGATCTGTCTTAACTCATTGACTGCCAAGCACGATTTAACTCATGGTCAGTAATCTACAGCTAGGTGCCAGTCACGAGTTTTCCCATTTTTGACAAACTCTTTTGCAGCGCCCATCCTGAGTAACCAGAGGGCTTAGTTCTGGGCCCCATCTCCGAGCATCAATGCTAATGATACGACGACTTTTGTAGACCCTCTCCTCAAACATGGTCAAGGTATGATGACCTATCCCGAATATCCGAGTGGACGAAGAAGTGGCTCATCACCCTTAATTAGGACAAGTGTACCATGCTTTACATGGGAAGGATAATTGTAGGTTGCAGTACATGGTAGATGATGTACAGCTCAAGCCAGTGAATGAACTAAAAGATTTTGGAATTTTAGTGTCATCTGATCTGAAATGAGACAAGTACTCCCTAACATACCTGATTGAAAAAGATTTCCAAGGTCTCATAGGGTGATGTCCTATATCATATCGATACTGGAATTTGACTATCAGGCTTGGAGTCACTATTTTGTGAAGGATATCGATCTGCATGAGGAGTGCAGAGACACTTTACAAAGCTACCTCGGACACTATCGAGTTACGAGGAGAGGCTACGAACCCATGGACGAGAGACTCATAACATTTGAGGAACGCAGAATGCGAGAGGACTTGCTCGAGACCAACAAGATGCTTTCGGGATGCTACAATTGTGCATATCTAACGAATATTTACGTTCAATAAGAACTCGCATCTTCGTGGGAATGACTTGAAGCTATCGCGCGTCAATTTCTTGATGAATTCTCAGAAACATTTTCTGTTATTCAGAAACAGAGTTGTACATGCTTAGAATAAACATCCAAACAGTATTGTATGCTAAAATATATATTTTTTTTAGAAACAGACTGGATAGTTTCATCAAGGTTGAAAAGACTGACTTAAAACAAACTACTCAATTATATATGGCCACGTTAACATTTACTGCTTGGGCATTTATTAATATTACATTAGCTTATAGTATTTTTGTACAATTATTATTATTATTAATAATAATAATAATAAATACAAAAGTAGTCAAAACCTCAACCTCAAACAAATGCTACCTACATGTTCTATTTTATATTATATGGGATGGAATCGTGGACTTTAACGAAGGCTGTGCATTTGCTATACATTATAGGATACAAATAAGATATAAACGGATTTTACCGTGTTTAGTTTGTAGCACTCTTTGACCATTTTACAATCATCGTTATCCAGGGTAGACTGAAGTGCTGTCAGTTGCCATCCTGTGTTTTGCACGTTGGCAGCATACATTAGTTGGGGGAGTGGGGGTTAATCCACTAACCGACATACATCAAAGCTGTTATAAAAAAAATTAGTGAATAAAAAAAACTGCGAATGCATCTTCGATACTAGAATAAACCACTGAGTGTAGTTTCAAAATCCCATTATGCTATCCAAAGAACTATTCTATTTCCCCCCGCATGATCTGGGAAGCCATATAAATAAGAAGAACCCTGAACTTCAGTTGATGCAAAGATCTCAAACTCTATTATGTAGAAAATTCTTCTTAAAATGGTCTGAACGCCTATCACTGAGTGCAAAGATGCAAAACCTACCCGCAGAACAATAGCGGACAGCAACAAGCAGTACTACTCTGGACAACAGCGCTTAACGTTGCCGCAACGTCGGACATTACAAACTTCACATTGTAAAATCCATTTTGTCTCATTTATGATGTCAAATGACTGCAATAGTCTTCGATTACATAATAGAAAGGTTGCTGAAATTGTGAAAACGAAAAAAAATCGAATTATTGCATCTCATTGAGCAGGGGAAATTTGTAGGCAAGAGAGGGCTAGTAGACACCACTCTTGGCTGAAAAGCTATTGACAGTGGAACGGAATGATTTTGAAAGAATTACTCCGTGCTGCTGTCTGTAAAGTATGGATTGCCCTCATGATTCACACAACATTCGAAACATTTATTATCTTTCGAGCTTTATCGTGTTGATTGTCTAATGTGTTACTTTATTTTCACAGTAAATCTTCTGCCAAGCATAACCTCCAACGTCGCTTCTCTCGAGGAGGCAACTGCTTCGATACAAATATTCGAAGCGCTTCGAATACGCCGAGCAACCCGTCGTCGCCTGTTGCCACGAACGGCGCACGAATCAACACTATAAATTCACCGGACGACATCAGCTCTAGCCTTCTCAAAGCAGATCCGCCGCCGCGACCTCAGCCAACTTTCTTCGGACACTTCAAAGGTTTCACTCTGATGCCTATAAGCAAACAGCCACAGGAGTTCGGAGTGCTTAACGAAAATTTTGGTATTGAAAACGAAACGCGAACTGCAAGCGTAAACCGAGCAAATGGCGTGCGCAACGTGCAGTCGCCGTCAAAAGGGCCAGTGCGCGTCGCTCCATCACCACCGGTCGTCAATAATGTAACTATAACCCGATCACAGACTCGGACTGCGCCTGAAAAACCGACATCACCGATCGCACGGTCGAATACAGTCGCGACCGCGCCGACGCTTCCACCTCAAAACGTTGGGGCAAATCCGCGACCGCTCATTTCAAGCCCGGTCCTCGAAGCGTCGACCTGCTCCGCGAAAGAGCTCATTTCTCCCCTGAAACATTCGGTCCCTCTTCGTCCCGCTCCAACCGTTCCCGAAAAGCGGCCACTCAGCGTCGCCAACCCAGAAACCAAAACACTCAACCCGGACGATCCGCTTCCGAAGAAGCCGAAAGATGGAACGACGCTTAACCGAATCGCATCGTTCCTGAAACCAGTCGAGCGCAGCAACTCGTTGCCGCGCAATCCGAATCACCGCGTCAAATTCATTAAAAACCTCGATAAAGGAGCGCTGCGTACTCTACAAATATCGAATCCGATTCTGCAGAAAGATATTGAATTACCGAGCAGCGTCGTTCCAGTGGTTTCCGATTCCGACGATGAAGGAAAGATATCCGTAAATCGAGCGCACAGCATGCGCGGACCGAGCGTCGCTCCCAAGCCGAATATCCCGGCGTTTGGGTCCATGCGAAATCCGCCCGGCCTCAAGCGACCCCTTTCCATTCCGAGCGGCAGCCGCCCGACCTCTCCTCCTCCTCCGCGCCCGAATGAAAGAACGGATTACGACGACTGCGTCCCGGAAAAAACCGCTCCACTCGCAAATATAAGCGAAGAATCTTCCCCAATTTACGCAGTCATTGAAGAGAGTCTGCCCGCAAAGAAAGTCGTCGGAAAGCCGAGTGACTATAAATCGCCGAAGCCAATGGCCGTCGGCGATAATGGCATGAGCTTGCTCGGTGAGATTGTCACGGAAATTGAAAGCCGCAACTTTGACTCCATATATTCGACATCGACACTGGCACGCAAAAAGAAAGATAAAGAAGCGCGAGAGGCGGCTCTCGCGAAAGAGAAAGACGCGCATTACATGAATGCCGGCGAGACGGAGGGGGAATATAGCAATGCAAGCAACGCGTCCACGACGAGTTCCGGGTATTTGAACCCGGCGGCGGTGAACGTGCCGGTCGCGTGGATACCTCCGAATCCCAGCGGTCATAAGCCCAAGTTGAGCTCGTTTAAAAGCGACTCGGTGACTTTTCAGCGGAGCGACGCCAAACGATTGAGTTTGATATCGCCCCCTTCGCCCACGGCAAAAACGTCGTCGAAACTGCCGACGCTAACCAAACAAATCACTCCCCCCAATTTAAAGGTAGGCGCAGTGCGGCCTATTTCGAAAAGCTTCAAAAACAGTCCAGATCTAGTTTCTAGTTGCGTAACTGACCGGAAAAAAATCGAATCGCCCGATGTCGTCGCTCGAACAAAAAGCAACGTCAACGAAGGCGTTATTCTTAAACCGACCGTGAACAACAAAGCTGTTCAAAAAACCGTTGCTAAACCTCCATCTCCAAAGCCGACATTAAAACCGGCACCGGCCCCGCCGATCGATAAAAAAAAGATCCCACCCGCACGACCGAGTCTACCAAAAATCACAACAACTGCCTTAAATGCCAAATCAAACAGTTTCGATAAAAGTTTACCGGCGAAACCAAAAACAGTTCTTCAAACGCAAAAGAGCGATCCCAGCATTAAAACCAAACCGGTAAAATTCTCGAATGTAGCGAATTTGCAGCAGAAATTCGAGACGAAACCCGGCGGAGCGACAAGAACAAACATTACCGCCAAAAAATGATTTCTAGTGATGTTCTAGTGCTATTTTGTTTTGTAAATATTAATGTAGTTTTTTTTGCTGTACATGTGTTTATAATAATAATAATTTAAATTTCTACAACAAGGCCTTGGAAGTATACAGGTACCATCTAAGTGTTTTGTGCTTGTAAGGGGTTGTGCTTTCTGTTAATTTTGACATTTCATAGCAGATGTCTGAAAGGAAATGCTGTTTTTTTTTAAATGTTGGTACAGTCAAAATCATGAAGTTTACCGATGGTTTCAGCTAACATAGGTGTGCGTCCTCAAAGTATATAGTGTATATACGAAAAAAGTGTATATTTCCATAATAACTATTTTATTGCTTAAGAACAGCTATTTTTACCCAGTGGGTCGGTTAGGTTAATCCACTTCAGGCGTCGCATGCTAACTAAAAATAGAAATCTAAAATATTACAAAATCTTTATATAATATGCAAACATTTACAGCTTCGGAAGAGGAAAATATTTATTATCTGTTTTGCAATTGCTTTTACAAAACTTCATGATGATCTAGGATAAAAACAGTTAGGTATACAGCTACAGAAATGAAAAACAAATAAAATTAATGTCGTTTTTGCCATTGTTTTGACAAAAACTTTATTTATTGTCACAAAAATAATATCTTTGTGACAATAAATAAAGTTTTTGTAAAAACATATTATGCATATTATGCTAGTTTCAACAGCCAGACAGGATCATGAAAGAAGTCGACAAAAATTGACTTTTCATCCTGCAAGTACATCAATGTTCAGCCCTAAGCTCAAGAACCCTTGTCGAAACTTTCTCTCTCGACAACCATCTTCCTTCTGTTTGAAACAGATTTTGGTGAATTGACCCCATTTCTTCGCAGATATTTTAAATATCTTGCTTTAATCGAATTTACTACTTTTATTACAATTACGAGAGATGGCGACTGGAGCAGGAGTAAATTACACGCGAATTTAAACATTACTCTGTCATTTAGCGGCCACACTGATCTGATGGTGCGAATGAATACATCCATTGCTAATTTTTATTCATTTTATTTACAAGTATTTGGGGATAGCCTAAAGGAAGTCGCGAAAGGGGTTTTTTTTTTTTTACCAAAAAGGGGGTCACAATTTTAAAAAGGTTGATAAACACTGCATTATAATATCATGTATATTTATTAAGTTAACGAATTACTATCTATTAAAAACAAAAAATGGGTAGGGGTAAAACACCAGGGTTTGTCAAACTTCAGACCATATGATTATTTTCTTATATGTATGACTTATAACCTCTCGGAATTTCTGTCTAAACAGATGGATTGACCCCAGGCGAGTACCTCATTTCACGCGTCTTATCATGACCAACAAATTTTCTTTTTGCTACTTCCACCGTTTATTGACTTTTTAGCCCCATATAGCGGCCAGGTCGAATACTAATTCATGACATACCAACGCACCAAGGCAGGTGGTTTCCATAACTATCGATTGGTAAAAGATTTTTTTTAAAACGGATGTAGTTTACTCGAGTTATCGTGCATAGTAACAGCCGCACATCCAGACAGATGGACATTACTTTATTTTTGGTTTAGATGGACTCTAGGACATGTGAAGCGCCGAGAAAAGTGTTTTTGGACATTTTAATTTCATGTTCTAGCGTCATCTAAACCACAAAATAATGTGTCTATTTGTCTGCATGTGGAACAACGAGAAAATTGTTTTTGTACGATTTAATGACACTTTATTGTTCGCTCTCTTGTAAGAATACCCAAAGTAATTTAAAAACTTGCTATCGTGTATTGTTGATTTCTAAACACTGTCTGATTCTCATCAAAAATTGCTAACAACGCCTAATATAGAGAATACCTCATCATTTTTAACTGTTAAACAAAAAAATTATGCACATTCGTAATTATTTCCTTCGTTTCCAATTATATAATTATTTAAAAAAATATCCCAAAAGAAATATATGAAAAATTATACGTAATTATAATTTTTATCAAAATCAATTATCAATTTCTTTAGTATGACCACATATAAAAGAAATAATATTTTACATCAAAATATCATCGATAAAAAACTTGAAGATTCTGTACTTTGAACCGACTCCGACCAAATAAAGGACCGCCTGCGATCATATTAACGCACCGTCCGAGGTAATTAGCAAAAAACGTGAGAGGTAGTGTCATCTGCAAACTTAAATGATTTTAACTTACATAATGTTGACAATGACTGAATTCGCAGCCCCTATACAATTTTGGTATGGAACCATAAACCTTACTAAAAGAAATAGACCGGGCACTTAAAGATCAAAAAATTATATGCAGCAGTTCAGTTTACAATTTTCTAATTGTCTAGCACAGCGTTTCCCAAACTATTTTTGCCCTGGCCCGCTTATTATTATGCTTCACACTCTTTTACTGGCCGCTTAGGTCAAACCGAGAAAATGTATCACGGAGAGGAACGGTGTGGGAGGGCGAGTAAAATAAAAACCGCGAGACGATTCATCACTCGTTTTCTGCCACAGGGCACTCACCCCTGCGACGCGACATCCAGATAGACGGGTCAATGGGCCCTGCTCACATTAATCACCGCTATAGGGCAATTGACCAGCGGTAGATGTCACGGGCCATAGACAAGACGCGTCGACTATTTCACGACAATCACTAGTCAGTACAGCAGTGTTTGCACTGAAGAAAACATCGCGTCTCTCTCGTTGCTCCATCGACGTGTCACGCCATTTGATCATGTACGAGTATGATTGGTTTAAACAATGTATTTTATTTTCATGGCCCGATGCCAGGTCTCGAGCCATCATATGAGAAACGCTGATCTAGCACCTTCATCGTATGAAGCAGATTGTCTTATTAGATATTTGGTGGAACAAGTTTCGAGTGGTTGTGCCCAGTCTAATTATTTTGGTACAGTCTATGGGAATAATAACAGTTTTTGCTCGAGATTTAACCATATATTCAGTAAAAAATATATTATTGTGAATCTCATGAACAAATAAACTACGCAGTACACTTTGGCACATCGGCTTAGCGTAATTACGATTATCTAAAAAAATTAAGTATATATTGTAAAATTGACAATCATGTTTAATTCTACGAATATGAGATTGCATTTATTGAATAATATCGGGTGTAGAATATTCTGATATGATACTAATAGTTACAAACCTGGATTCTCAAGAAAATATTTAACTTTTTCAATATAGCCAGAAATATTGGGATTCTTGACCATATTCATAATATATGACTAAAAGGTGAAATATTGGTAATTCTTACATCCCATATTGAAAAAGTCAGAATATGAATAATTAAAATGAAAAGTTGAAATTGACAAAGCAATAATCGACGAATATTTTTCTAAGTATTTCGAATATTTTTGGTAAGTAATGTTTATTACATGAATTGGTTTTTTTTTATTCAAGACTGTTTACAAAACATCGATGTTTTAGAAGTGTGATATCGATTTGCGTCCGTTTGAGCATTCTTTGTTTGATAATGCAGATGGGAGTTATCTAAAGCGTATTGCAGTTGTTATATGCTTCTCTTTGTTTTGTGTAATGCAGTGTTCCCAATCGATGTCTATTTCTATTACAGTAAGGGTCTGTAATACTGGACGATGGGTCTTATTTCCGGGGCAGATGCATATGACTGCGTCCGTTTTTGACATCATATTGATGTCATTCCCTGTTGTATTCTTTGAGTTTTTACAGTCAAGCAAGCGCAAGGTCAAGTTTACATGACTCTTCAGGATGTTGTAGCTATTATTTATTTATTTAATCATTTCGGATAACATACAGCACATACCATAATCTAACTTGTTATGCTATACATACTTATACAAAAAAAAAAAAAAAAAACATCCGGCCAATAATCGTTTCCTTTGATAGTTACATTTTTAAGATTATTATTGCCTTATTGGTTTAAAATTTTAAGATTATTATCTACACATTACAAATCAATGAGCAGTTCCGAAAACCTAATCAATAAGTAGGTATTGGTCATCTTAGTTTTTGGCCTGTCTGTATGATGCATGCTTTGGGTCTGTCCAAAGACTTCCCGGGTTCCGATCTCAACCAAATTTGGTATGCAACCTCCCTGGGTGACCCCAAGCACCCTTGGGATCATAAAAGTTTCATGTAGTCTGGGCTATGATGACCTTTATAATTCACTTGGTCGGCCCAGCTCGCGGAACAGCCCCTATCCAGGAGCCTCCCCGAAGAGGGACCAACCCGGTGAACCCGCTGTGCGGTGGATCTGGGGACGGAAACTCAAGCTGATATGGATAGCTAGCGCACGGGGCGGGCAAACCAGCTATGCTGTCACTGACTAATATCTGGAGGAGTAGCGGGGGTAGGTAGGTACCTCAGGTTACCTATCCTTAGAAACGATTCGCTGGCCACCCGATCTCGGGTAGCAAGCCGAGTAGCAAGAAGGACACCACGGATCTGCGATAATTCCAGTTAGGAATTGCCACTGCCTGAGGTAGAAGATCGCGCAAGCGACTTCAAACCTGCACCAGACAGGGAATCGAAGAAATCTGATCGCATCTGGGAGTATGCGAACACCCCTCCAGAAGTGTAACAATAGTATTATGATGGGCCCGACCTTGGTCGGTGAACTCCATGGCAGCACCGTTTGTACTTACATATTAAAATTTCATTATATTCCTTATTTTATTTAAGTCGTCGTCGGTCCTTGGTAGATCTCAGAGCTGGCCAATGATGATCATATCATCACACTATCTAACTGGTTGACTCTCAACATTTCTCCAATGGATTCTACATAGTTCTCCACTCTAGGAGTTTAGTACAATACTGGCCATCCTCTATCATTCAGATTTTGCAATTCGGACAGTGGTATCAAAAATACCTTCATATTGCCTAGCAAAGTTTATCGTATTGTAATTCACATTTGCTGTCGCTCCTTGGGAACACTGCCAATTCTAACAAAATAGTTTCTAAATATATCACAGTTTGTTATATATAGTTAAGAGTATAGACGGATGAAAAAGTCATAATATTAAACTGTATATACAAACCAAAGAATGATGTAGTTTATAATAATATGAAATCTATGAGAGAATTCTACGATATACGAAAAGACTATATATGAAATTTGGTTTGACCGAAGAGTAAGCGTTTGGTACAATTAATTAGAAACGAGTGATACCTTTTTTAGTGCTAAGTCGCTTAGAATTAAGGCGCATTATTTTTATTAAGGAATCGATTTATTTATACATTATTAAATTGCTATTATATTCCTAAAAATAGTCTTAACCAAGGCCTATAATTAATTAATTAGGTCTGCGTGATTCTAGTTCTACAAAGAATTGCTGAATAAAGTAAGTTTTTTTTAATATTGAATGTGGTGTTTTTATTTTGTCGGTATTGATCAAACCGGGCCTTTTAGTGCTGGATCGCCAGTTGTCTAGTACCCGTTATTGACAAAGGATTATTTTCTATAGACCCTGCAACCAGCTCACACTAGATGTGATGCGGAGGATCAGTGGGAGATTACGGAGGGGGCGGACCGGGTCCTGGCCCTGGGGAGAGTATGTAGGCCACGGAAGCCACTGTATAGTGTATAGAAAGGCCCAATTCCAGCAGAGTAGTTTGTAACA
>JAOPUG010000110.1:14094970-14108101 GCA_027564375.1 Micropterix facetella
AAAAAATCGAAATGTATAGATGGTCTGGTACGTTATGATAAACATTATAAACTCCATATTTTACGTTGTTGTGAAATAGGAGCCTAGCTGCTCCTGATCTGGATTGGGTGCTCTTCCAACCAAAGTCCACGACGATCGTCGGTCTGCCGATTCTGGCAGCTCGGAAAATATTCGATTAACAACTAAAGTTCTACGTCGGTCCGTAGTCGATACATTTTTATCAGTTTTTGCAACTACGCGACGCGGCGACGTTGCGTTCACAGTATAAGTGTAATTATTGTGACAGAATTCTCCAAAGGCCGAAAGAGTTACAATTACTTCGAGTTTTTTTAATATTAGAATCCAGTTGTAGCACTTTTTCACCCTTTTAAAGCTAAATCTTAACACTAATTAGTCATTTGACTTGCACAGATTTAACATAATTATTATGATTTTATTCGCACACCGATAATACACAGGTAGGAAAGATAAGTGCACCAAAACAAACTGATCAGTTGATTTTAATCAAATCTCGACTATTTTACTTTAACTGATTTTTTTTTAAATGTTACTTGGCAGTTTCCGATAAACTGTCCGAGAGTATTGTCACTTTTCCTCGTGACCTCGACATCTAAAAAAACGAGCCGTCCTTTTCTACTACATAGGTGAATTTTATTGTTGGGTGTATGGAGTTTAAATGACCCTGGACCACCGTTTTTACATCACCCGTCAAGATACAGAACCCTTTTCTTAAAATGTTCTAAACGCCTATTGCCGAGCGGAGACGCAAAATAAGATAAGTACAATGAGTACACTGTGTTATAATAGCGGCAGTTTGCTGACTATCCTCAGAAAAAACAATGGCGATAGTCTTAGATTTCATATGAATTGCGTACCTCAAACAAGCCTGACATGTTTTTTATGCTGTATATTTTTAAGTTAAAATGGCATATTAATCAATGACACTAAAATATGTGCCAAGAAGGATTAATCCCGAATGCCAATCATTTCTTTCATATTCTGAAGCAATAAACATGTATGGATTTAAGACTGTACTCGGGCGAGTCCCTCACACCGAGGCGTTTCAACAAACTTTATCGTTATATCGCCTCGAGATGAAACGTACAGAATTTTAACGTAAGAAATCCACTATCCAACTATGCAACTGCCCGTTAGAAACCAACGCCAAATAGCGAGACACCGGGGAGCAAGCTGTCCGGCCGGCTAGCCTCACTCCCTAACTACCAAATGTATACGGATTTCTCCATCCACCAGTTTGGTTCCAAACTCGAAGTCGCTTACGCAACCTTTACCTGTCGTGATAACGCGGCATTCCGTCACTCAGAAATATGGCAGACCTGTGGCGTCCTTTATCAGCTTTCAACCGAGATTGGGTGGCCATCGGGTCGTCTCTAAGGGTAGACGACGACAGGTCGACACCTACCCCCGCGAATTAAGAGGCATTACACAACTAGACTCCCTCGGCTATTTGTTAGTTGAGCAAGGCCGATAAACCGACCAATACATCAACCATCCATGGCCGCCCGATGTGTTACCCCAGGTCCGATCGCAAAGCGGGTTTTACCGGATTAGTCCCTCTTCGGGGAGGTTGGGAGTTGAGCCGTGAGTCGGGCCGTCCGGGTGTAAATAAAGATGGCCCTATGGCCCATGTCCCATTAGGCCCCAAAGCAATAAACAGTAACAAACGTAATAAACAGTAATAAAAACAATAAACAGATTTATAATTTGTCACCTACTACGGGCGAACCTGTCCACCGCGGAGCGTTTTAACGATATTTATCGTTTTATCACCCCGAGGCGAAACGCAGACTTGAGACGGAGACAAACCTACATACCAAGCTCCACCACTGCCCGTAAGAGTCCAACTCCTTACTGCGAGGCACTGGGAATTTTCATACTCAGTCGGCCTCCTCGGGCCCTTACTCCCAGATGCGGATCAGATTACTCCGATCACCCGTGTGGTAACAGGTTCGAGGTCGCTTGCGCGGTCCTCTACCACTAAAGCGGCATTCCTAACTGGAATATGGCGAATACGGGGCGGCCTTTACTCAGCACCTCTCACCCGAGATAGGGTGGCCCACTTTATCATATCTATGGATAAGCATTAGAGGTACCTACTTACCCCTGCTTTCTTAAGAAGCATACACTTCTAAACTCCTTCAGGTATAAGTCAGTAACAACACGACCGGTTTGCCCGCCCCGTGTGCCAGCTGTCCAGATCAGCCCGAGTTCCCGTTCCCAGGTCCGCTGCACAGCTGGTCCCTCTTCGAGGAGGCTTTTGAATGGGAGTTGCTCCGCAAGCTGGGTCGACCAAAATACAACGGCCATCATAGCCCAGTCTACACAGAACCATTATGATCCAAAAGCAATACATAGTAATAAAAAATCATCTTGCAAAAACCCCACTTTTTAAAAGCTAAAAACTATTTTTACTTGTATAAACACGCAGAATAACTTTGGCGGTTTGAAGCAGTGTTGCCATTAAGTTAATTTGAAATAATTCCATCCTTTGTAAATGGTTTTAGACTAGTCCCAAGAAAAGATGCCTTACTGTAACTGACAAATTCAAATCACTCTCTTCATCAACTCATTGTAGCGTGTGAAACAACTGGGTTACCGGATCATCTTTAGCTCGCTGAGGGGTTTATGGGGCACGCGGGCGGCAAGAGGGCCCCTCCGATGGCCCCTTTAAGGGCCCGTGATTGCAGCCATGAGCCAGATAATTAGTTATTTCAAATTACGACGAGGTCGTAGCGAAACTCTCTGCAATTGATTGCGAAGTACCGTAAGTCTTGACCTGGGGGGTGATTCTTGAACAATTTAGCATGCCAAATTTGCCTATGGTCCTTTTGATTTACATGGGCCATAAACCAATTCAGCATGCTAATTTTTTCACGAATATGCCCCTGGTTGATATCTTTCGTTCGAAAGCTGTTTGCGCTGAGTTGTGATTTTTGCTTCATTAACTAGGTACTTTAAAAGAACAAATGGGGCCACTATGGGCCCCTTCAAGGGGGTCCTTCGGCTAGGACACAGGGCGGTCCGACTCCACCGCCGCCGCCGGCAGAAATCAGCCGAATTGGATGTTACCGATTTCTAATAATAATCCGGTTTATTACACGATGCGTTACAGTTACGTATGATGTGAATACCTTTTTGCCTCGCTCTCACGCATAATAAAAGAAATGGCAAAATCGCCAGCAACCACGTGGAACTGCATAAACAAAAGAAGAAGAATAAAAGAAATCCTACGTCGATCCGCCGCTCATATCAGATCACATTGGTCACCGCGAGAGTAGGACGTATATGACCTATGTGTTTTCGTTGATTCATCTTTTCATATGAGTTGAATCTTCGGATGTCGCAGATTTTCTCGTTATTATGTTGATGTTGAATAAAGGGCATTACTGTGCCACAGTATACAGACAGTGGCTTCTCTTAGAACAAAATTGAAATCGAAGCGATCGACGTCACGAGTTGTAAGGGCTACGACAATACGATTACTAGACAACTGTATCATAGGCGTCACCCACGCCTTTGAATGAAATAAGCAGAATGAAACGTATCACGCATTCGACATACCTATAGCCGCCACGCTCCCATAAAAAAGGAAAAACCACAGCGCAGGTACGTTTGCATTCCAGAACCCCGAGCCTCGTAAAGGCAAACACATGTTTGTTGTTACGTACCCCTTTGCTCACTTCCCTCGCATCCTATCCCCGCCGCACCTTGCCATCCGGAATGCGCTTACTGTTCTCTCTGTATACTGTGACTTTGCTAAGACTTGATTACATTACTCTACGCAATTTAACACCTTTTTATTTTCAGATGAGATTCATTTACATGCCGCTTTAGATTGCTGCTTTGAGTAAACATTTTATAGCACTGTTCACACTTGAAATACATTAGTTTGTGGTGGACTGTATTCATATGCTGCTTTAAGTAGGTCTGAGAGAAAAATGCCTTTTTACATTCAGCACACTGGTGCTCTTTCTTACCACGATGTACGCAATCGAAGTGTATTTTTAAATGAGATCTGCTCGCAAACATCTTGTAGCACACCCCGCACACAAATTCTTCATTTTGCAAATGCACAAAATCGACGTGCTTCGTTAAGGAGTTGCGCGTTGTGTACGCTTTGCCGCACTGCTGACATTCAAACTTCAGATTGCCGTGTTTTGTTTGTATGTGCGTTTTTACGCTCGATTTTCGTATAAAATCTTTGTCACATTCATCACACCTAAATTTATTCAGGCGATGCGTTACGTTTATTTTCTTTTTATGTCTCTTTCGAGCTTTGCAGTTTGTATTAGCATTATTTTCCTCGGAGAGGCCCTCATTTATGATCACCTCGCATTCTATCTTTACTTCGCCTCCTGCAGCATCAGCTTCTTTGCTTTCGTCAACATTTGCACACTGGTCTTCAACATTAGGGTCTAATTCGTTAGATTTCTTTTGATTCATAACTGAAATTATTGGTTTAAATGTGTAACAATAAATTTCACTGCACTCGTGATCAAATAACGCTAATGAGTATTCAAATAATTTGAAATATATTAACGCCAATCGATAATATATATACATAAACTATAAATATGTGATTTGACATTTCGTTCGAGTTTCTTCTTTTCAATTGTTTGTTTGATAATTCGTCGGATTCAAGCCCTTTTGGCCAAGACTTCGATGGAATATTATTTTCGAAGTATTTGTAAATTGATTCAAAATTAGGGAATTAATCTTTATTTGTTAATTTTCTTTTATTTCTATAATCCACTTATGGAAAAAAGGAACTATTTTATTTGTTTTTATCATATGTACCTAATTATAATGTTTGTGTAACCAATACTAAGAGTACCCTAAGTATAACAGTGTAAACCCAAAAAACAAACAATATAAATCATGATTACAATAATAATTATTATAGTTAGTACAATATATTGTGTGATAACAAGGAAAATACAAAAGGGGTGTAAATGAGCTAATAAATATTAATAATAATTAAATATAAGAACAGAGATACTGAAATACACACATTTGTATCTTTAAACATAATGTTCTACTAACTAATAATATTGAGAGGGACTCAGCAGATCGCAGTTTCCTTGAAGCGTATCATTACACCACCTATACTTACCTACTTGATTATTTTGACCTATATTCTATATTTTTTATGAATAATTAGTTCAGCATAGGAAACTGGTCCTATTGCCTATTTTAATTATTTGAAAATTCATATTTTGTGGATCTATGATTTTTTTTAATTTCAGTGCGAGTCGCATATAGAGCCACTCATCACCGGCGACTTCCCCGAGGTGATGAAGACCAACATTGCCAAGAAAAGCAAGGAACAGGGCTACCAAAGGTCTAGGCTTCCAGTATTCACCCCTGAAGAGTCCGCCATCGTGAAGGGTACTGCTGATTTCGTGGGTGTCAACCATTATACCACATTTCTCCTAAGACGAGCCACTGCAGAGGACAACATTGCTATACCCTCATTGGCGGATGATTGGGGATATTTATTTAAAGAGAAGGATCCGACCTGGGAGACAACGGCTTCTAGTTGGCTAACGGTGGGTTTGGTTCATTTGTGATGCCATTTCAGGTTTTATGCTCTCTCCTTCCAATTAATGTCCCCCTTATGAGATATTGGTTCTTTACAGATTAAGCTTCCTCGAAAGATGGTATAAGCAACAACGAAAACTAAATTAGGATCTGTCCAGTGGATCTTGAGTTTATCGCGAACAGAATATCTAAAATCTGCACGCACTGCTGTTTTTCATCCACTTAACCCTTAACTTGCGACTGTTCAGCCCCCTTTTAGATATATTGATGGTGTTACACAGAAAATATCCTTGAAAGACGCTCTAACGAACAATTAACACCGTATAGAAATCCGTCCATGTTATTGCGATCAAACAGACGTACTACGGTTTTTGAGGGCTTTGTTTCATAATAGTTTAGTTAGATAGATACCTTCCATCTAATATGAGCCTGACAATATGAGCTAGTGTCAGCTAAAATCCGTTTCCTCCTCCAAAATTATACTAACAGATATTTTTTATTGAAATAATATCCCAAGATATTTATAAGATATCAATATCTGGTTTCGCTATTTAATAAACCTCTGATCTGTTTTTATCAATGGGGAACATTCATAGTATCCGAGTCCGCCTGCGCTTGCGCCCAATCACTAATCATGTAAGCTTTCCCAGGGCCCAGCATGGATTGAAAATAATAGGAATGACTGATTCTCTGCAGAGGAGCCGACTAACACAAGAATCATTCGCGTCGCCGGAATGACTAACTTTCTTTGCGTGTACGAGCGAGCGGAGTCGACTCCACGGCTACAGCTCGGAGAGACACGCGATGGCTCATTCCGGACGCACCCGGTTTCTAGGGGTGACGCGTCGGTACTGTGGTGTGATGAAACCAAAGAAAGGAGGCGGCTCTTCGGAGTGAAATTGCTGGTCGGTTTGGTGGAGGCCACCCAAAGGAGTAGCTGGCTCCTCGGAATTAGGAATGGAATGGCTAGTCGGTGCGATATTTGTCGGGTTCAAATGATGTGTAGAACCCGTTCTTCCGGATCTGCCTTTTGTTAATAGAATGGGTCCCGGATTGGGCTGAATGGGCTCCAACTTAGAGCTAGATTGGGATATGGCTACTGATTGCTTGTATGAAATAAATGAATTATCGTAATATATAGTTACGCTGATTCACTGATTCACTGATTGACTGTAACGCTGTGGCGCCCGATGCGATATAACCGTTGGCGCCCGATGCGCTCGGCGCTGCGCTAAGAGTTCCACGCAAGATAAGGGACAAGTTAAATGTTATCGATTACATACAATATAAAATTGAAGTATATCTGCGTGTAGGGGGATCTATTCGACAATGGGCACCTTAGGTACTCTACAATACTCGTAGAATATATCGACATTTCCTAGGTTTTATTATAAATATCACAGCAGCGAGTAAGAATTCCATTGCTGAAGGCGATTGTATTGAATTATATGTTCACATAATTATTTTGCTATTTCACGCAATTATTCTTTATATTAGACACCTGTTAATATGTACCTGGTAGTGCGGGGACCATATTGCTAACGCGAACTCCAAATTTGTCCTGACAATTGAATTCGAGTAGCTTTATGACTGCTTTATCATTGAAATAGTTCGATACGCTGAGAATTGTAAACCCTAATATTCTGTAAGATTTCTCAGCGATGGCTTCAATATGCGCGAGAGATCTCTGATCGACTAGGACTTTGCTATATGTGTATTTTCGAATTGATAAGTATAGTTACCTAATCTTGTATGTGTTTCTAGAGAAACTTTTATGGATACATTTTGCTATATTTATTTTGATTTGGTTTTCATCATAACATAGCTTCAAAGAATCGATATCCTGCTGGAGGAGGATGGAATGATCCGGACAGTTAATACTTTTATAATTTTTTAATTGTCCACATACATTAGAAAATTCGAATGGAAAGGATCGCAAGAGGCGCCTGTCTTCAGACAAGGCTAGATAGTCAGAAAACTCATGCAGCATATCGTTCAGAATAGAGCTCGATCCAACATGTTGTCCACTTCACCATTGACCATACAGGTGAATATATTAAGAGAGAGGCTGGTGCAGAAGCGACTCCAGCCTTCTCTTTTTTACGTTTTAGGAGCCGTTTGCATTGAGCGGCAGCTTCTTGTAAGCACTCCACGCAACAGATTACGTGCCACTGAAGTCAGTAAACGCATATAATACGAGTTTCACAGCCTTCGGCGGTTACAGAGGTTCCTTCCCGTGAGAGTCAAGCAAATATTAGTTCATACTCTCTTACACCCAATATTAGACTACGCTGATGTTAGCTACCTAGATACAAACGAGGATATCCTGGACAAACTCGACCGACTTCAAAATTTCTGGATAAGTTATATTATTTGACTTCCAAAAATATGATCATGTATCTATATATCTGTCGGGATAAGCTAAAATGGTTTACTATTCGCAACCGTAGGAAGATGCATATTTTATCACTGTTTTACCAAGTTTTTTTTTCTCCTAGATCTCCTGCTTACTTGAAATATTTATTCATGCCCTCTCTATCCATGGCCTTTCCTTGCTTTCTAGTCGTGATAATATGTCAATACCGTTACATCGGTCTTCCACATATGCGAATTACTTTGCATTCCAGGCTGCTCGTTTGAGGAACCGTTCCCATCGAATATTCGAACTGTTCGTTCACATTATATCGTTTTCAAAAAGTTACTGAAAGGACATATGCTCTCCAGTTAAATTTAAATGATACTCACCTACTCTGCCCTATCCTTTTTCTCTGTTCTCTGACATATTGCTGTTTTATATATTTTAATGTATTAGGTAGGCATATAATATGGTCTACTTATAACTTCCTATCATATATTATATAAGTAATATATACTATCTTGCGTCACACTTCTCTATACGTGTTCTTCAATGGTTGGCTGTAAGATATAGAGGTTACGCAATATGCCATTTGTATAAATATGTTTTTATTGTGCAATAAAGATTTACAACAACAACATCAGCAGATAACAAATTGCGCAGATAAGTCTGGAGGGAAGTTTGACGGGACATCGGGTGTTTCATTTTTTTTTTGTCTCACGTATTCTTCGCGCTCGATATTGTTCGTTCAAAGTGTGGAGGATTTGAAGTTCACGTACTCCACGCTCACGTAATAAAAGTTACTATAAATTCTTACTCGGCAGGTATTTAGGCTATGACCGAATCGGCAATAGTTGCGGCACTAAAGTAACGGAGGAGAGTACGGATCGTTTGCTAAAGCATTATAAAAAAGATTCGGGGAGTATCTGACCCTCAAAAGTCACAACCACTATACGCTTGTAATTTAGACTTCTAATTTGTGGATTTGGATTGAGTTGAAACCATAAATCAACTCGTTATCATTCAGAGGTATCAATACCCTTGATTAAACCGGAATGTGGTGTAAGTAAGCCAGAATGAACGCGTTAAAGTCATGCTCCCCTACGAACGACAGAGAGGTACCAACGTTCGTATCCTTTCCTAACTTGAATGCAACCTTTACGAGATTGAGTATTTTTAAGTTGAGGACACTCTCAACCTTGAGATAGAATAGAATTTTAGCAATAGCAATTGGATGTATAGTGCCTTCAGCAGTATCGGACTCCTACTCAGCGTTTGCTGGTGGGAAATACTCCAAATATGCCATAAATGGGCCTTTGACACCATCAAGCATTTATTGGACAGAGGGAGCAGAAGTTTAGGTAGAGAAATAGTTGATAATTCAACTACCGAAGCAACGTTGACGACGCATCCATGATGAGAAGAGATATTATTTTGTGGGATGTAACCCAGTGGTAGGACCGGTGTGCCGAGGCGCACCAGTCCCCCAGAGCCTAATTCTATGACACCGACTGAACAAACTTTTTCTTTCCCATTATTGAATTAATAAAAAAACACCAGTAAAAAATACCACTCACTTAGTGAAAAACTTCACAGTAACAGATAGCCATTCAGATTTTTTAATTACAGTTATCACAATTCTGACAAGTGCACAAACAGAACCAAAAATCACACAATACGAGAACGGAAATGAAACCGGCACACGTACAACAACACTCTTGAGCACATATGTCCGACCCACATCATCCTTAACAGCATGCATCTAGTTCCCTTCATTAATTTTAGGTAAACCCCCAAGGAATTCGTGACTTCTTAAAGCGAGTAAAAACAAAATACAACAACCCCGAGATATTAATAAGCGAAAATGGCCTATCGACCACCGGACTAACACTGCAAGACGATCAACGGGTGAACTACTACAGGAAATACTTGGAATCCATACTGTTGTCTATTCATGAAGATGGCTGCAATGTCACCGCTTATACCGCATGGTCTTTGATGGATAACTTCGAGTGGATCAGTGGATTCACGTAAGTGTTGAGGGGTTTATTTTAGGAAATTTTCAATTATTAATTTTTATTCTTTTTTGTTTTTAGTGAAAAATTTGGTCTTTTCGAGGTGGACTTCGACAGCCCGGAAAAAACGAGAACCCCAAGAAAATCCGCCTACGTTTATAAACATATACTATCAACAAGAGCCATTGATTACTCATATGAACCAGATATGAGCCTGCCTTTGAATTCGCAGCTTTAAGTTTTAATAAAAACATATTGAGAGCTTGTCTTAAAAATATAAATAAGTATTGTTTTCATGATTTTTTCACATGGATTCATATTATGTAAATTGAGGAGTTATTATAAATGGTTCTTATATATTATTATATTAAAAGTATATAAAAACACCGGCTGACAATAAAAAGACAACATATCTAAGCAATAAAATGATTACAATGCAAACCTTCCTTAGCATAGTGTTGCCTAGTTAGGATTTTTAACATTTGTTCTTCATCTAAATTACTGTTCAATGAGAAATAAAAATGAATAAATGAACATACGTGTCCTTGTTGAAAATCTGCCTTATAACGTATCAGCCCCGTGCTATTCGCTAAACGTAAAACATAGTGTGTGTCGCTATCGCTATACCCAAAACGGCATTATGTAAATCAAATCCGTTATATTATATCCGCAGGGATTTTAGACGAACCGAGGAAGAGTTGGCACTCTGCGCGCTTGCCGTAGGAAGAGAGAGATAGGTAGAAGTCTGTTTAAATCTGTCAACGCTCTGCTGTCAAGTCTGCTTCAGCTGATTTGAAAAATCGTAAAAATTAATTGGTTTCGATTTAAAGGTAATTTATTAAATCGCCAAAATGATCCCCAATCACGAATATTTCCTAGAGAAAATTATCTTTTATCGAATGGCTTTTAGAATACCATCTAACATACGATATTTTTTAAACACATTTTTTTAACATGCGATATTTCACAAAGTACGATATTTTCGACAACATTGCCCGTACTTTCCCCGTCATTCCTTGCTTATTTCGTACCTCCGCCCGGGCACTTGTCCGGACTTATCCTGCTCATACTACACCTCCGTACGACTGTCCCTGGTCGTACGGCTAAAACACGATTTTAAAGTCTATTTTTATGGCAGCTAACAATTCTATCGTAAGTACGAAACCTCAATCTAATCAGTTCTTTCCATTGATGAAAAAAACCTATCGGCAAAAGAGTTTTCTTGAAATCGTGCACAACGCGTTCTCGAGTTATCGTGCGCATAGGTGCAAACACACACACACACACGCGCGCGCACGCGCGCGCGCCCACACACATACACACACACACACAGCATAGTCTTCGTGTGCCCGCGCTTCAACGCACCCCGCAGCACTTTTGAAACTACAATCGGTGGGAGGCCCCACCCTGAAAACCTGGTGGAAGCTATGCTTACGTCAGAGTCAGTCTGGGAAGCAACCGTCACTTGTGCGGCGGAAGTCTTGAAGGATCTACGCCAAGCTGAATAGGAGATAAATAAAGACAAGAGGAAAAAGAAGAACAAATAAGAGGAAGGAAGCATTGACTCTGACCACCCGAGGGAAGAGCTAAGGCTAAATCCCCCCCCCCCCCTCCCCCGTGCTGTAATGCTTATCGGCGATCCCACAGGGAACCGGAGGCAGGTGGTAGAGGATGTTTTTAGTCGGTACGGGTTGCATATTCGCCGAGCCAATACATGCAGGATCTCACCAACCACGGGGACTCATGGTCAATACCATCATAAGACCTGACCAAATCCAACACTCCACTCCGGGAAGCTTCATCCCGGGTGCGTACGTAAAAAGTATTTTTTAAACCTCTATATATAGAAAAAGAAAGTACCCGTTGAATTAGATTTGGAGCTTCCAATAATTCATGCTACAATTTTCATTTTTTAATGGATAGTGTATCTAAGCAGTACACTTATGTTGTATAATCAAAGGTAGCAGAAACACGACATTATCGTACGGTAGCTTTACATCACTTAAATGAAACTTCAATAAACCGTTTTAATATCTGAAGAATGTTATAAGTTGCCGTTGAATATCAGTTGAAAATGATCCTGATATGTTAATTCATTCCATTGTGTGATTTTTCATGAAATAAAAAGCTTCTATGATTTTTTTCAGGGCGCTACCTAAGTATAAGTCCAACTTTCTGTTTCACTATGTTCCCGTGGATACATTTCTGTTCGGTAACTGTATATGATATTCTTCCCGACTGCTTAGGCTTCGGGGGTAGGTGTCGACCTGTCGTGGCCTACCCTTAGAAACGACCTGGTGGAAACCTAATCTCGGGTGACTTTCCGACTAAAGGACGCCACGGGTCCGCGATATTTCCGAGTCTGCCGCGTTATCGCGATAGGTACAGATTGCGCAAGCGACTTCGGGCCTAGGATCAGACGGGTGAACAGATAAATCTGACCTAATCTCGTAGTTAGGGTGTGAGGCTGCCGGCTGAGTGGCAATTCCCAGTGCCTCGCCGTAAGGCGGAGGACTCTGACGGGCAGTGGCGTAGTTGGATTGTAGATATGTTATGTCCAAATTCTGTACGTTTCATCTCGGGGCGGTATAACGATAAATATCATTGAAACGTCTCGGGGTGACGGGCTCGCCCGAATATAGTCTAAAATCCAAAGTCTATATAATATATAAATATATAATATGCATAGTCTATATAATATATAAATAAAAACAGCAGTTATGATTCTTTTTCAAAACGTGTAAGGTTATCCCCGTTCTGTCGGTTGGTTATTAGTAATTATTTAATTTTATGGTTTCCTGCAAATTCTGATCATACTTAGTAATGTAATGAACAAACGGAATAGATTGGCTCCCGAGTTTAACAGGATGTCTTGTGCGGGAATATAGGCTGTGGACCCGGTAGAAGGCCTGAAAGCGCAAGGAAGAAGTTTTCATGTAAAAATTATCTATGGACAAAAACAGATACCTACGTTTTGGTTTTAAGCAAATATTATTCATTATAACCTTTAACCATTGATTTTATAAGTGTTATAAAATCTATGCTTTAACCTTTAATTAGGAGCCCCAAAAAACTTACGACGTTAGTCGCGCGGGGTCGGCAGGTACCCCAAAATGACGGGTATTAAATCAAAAATATTTAAATCAACTTATATTATTCTTTATGTATTTATCTACTGTCTATTAAAATTTTCGAAAA
>JAOPUG010000110.1:14116664-14129768 GCA_027564375.1 Micropterix facetella
TTACTTTATATAGTAGGCCCTTATGCCAAACACGGTCAAAAGCCTGTGATATGTCTAGAAAGGCTGCAGAACAGTATGAGAAATATATAAACAACTTATTAGGTAATGCTATAAGTTAAAAAACATGATATATGGGCTTTTATTATTTATGTAAATTCGAATAATTCACATAAAAGTGCACGGCGTAGATTGCAATTTATTTTTTTGCGGCACCAAACCCATCCAATTGGCCGGCCAGTATGCGAGAAGTTAAGTGTTTATTCATTAAAATTTTTAAATGATGATTAAAAATAAAGAATTTCAAAATTGAACCCGAAAATCGCAATTATTATATCTGATAACTAGAACAGCGACAAAGAATTTGAAAATTGAAGTAGATAAATTATCGCACTTATTATAGCCACTACCTAGAACAGCGACGATACCTAGATAGAGACAGAATTTGCGAGTGTGATACTGTGTATGAACCGGAAGTTTTTATTTTAGGTTATCGAACGACAAATGTACAGAATACAGGGCCACGAAGTATGGGAGAAGGCCCAAAAACAGTTAACAGGTTTCATAAAAACATCGACAAAGCCCTGCATCTATTGGAAACCAGCCAGATCAAGTGAGAAAACGAAACAGCTGATATCCTCAAGCCAACACCAGCTAAAAAGTGAGTAAACACATAATAATTCTTCATTGTCTGTTGTTTTACGCCATTTGCGGAAAAGAAAAGTTTAGAATCCCTCTCTTGGCGACCGAGACCCTTAAACTATAGTAAAATAAATGCGACCAACTCAACTGCCTCCTACAACGCTTAGGATTAGGCTTAGGTATGATGGGATCGTAGGGTGAAGTAACCGGCCGAGTGCCCCTCCGGTTCGCTTCACCCCTTCTACCAATTTTTTATACGATCTTTCCAGACAAATGACGTATGTTAGAAGAGATAGACACGCTACGCTCTGCTTGTCATCCAAATTTTACAAAATAAAATGTCGCTTTTATCACTAACATCATAAATAGCTATAATTTGTCGAAAAAATCAATAGACTGCTAACGCTCTTTTTATTGGTGAGATATATGAGAATATCTTGGCTATGAGATGATAGGATGCAAAGGATATTCTAAAACCAAAACAAAGTGTATTTTAAAGATCTGTTCTTAAACAAAAGTTTTTTAAAGATTGTCATGTGAATATCCATATCGTTATCCTTCAGAAGACCTTTTCAAGGAGTATAATGGTTTAGATACTAGGAATTATAACTAAAAGCCACACTATTATATACTAAGTGTAACCAGACAAATAATGCTTCTCAAAATACTAACATCGACAAGATAGTCTGAAGACGAAAATATGATAGTACGCAGAATGAATAATATATTTGGTCGGCGCTCCTAAAGATTCATTGCCCTAAGGTTTTTCAATGTCCTTGATGGTAAAAATTAGCAAAAATAAAGTTAATATAAAATTAGCAAAAAATAAGATCCACTTTAAAAGGCTGCTTACAGCACGGCTCGTAAAAGGACGACAAGAAATATGAGACATAATCTAATCTGGACATTTGTATATTTGTTTTCTTTTATGTTAAATTAATTGATATTCTATTTTATTTTTATCTTTCTATTGCAGTTCTACGTAATCGGTATACACTGATTTTTGTTAGATGCAGAATTATTTTATTTTATTTGTTTGTATTTTTTTCTGATTGACTTTTTTATTCTCATTTGACTTTGTTCTTTGCCAATTTCGTTTTCCCCTCCTCATTATTTATTATTTTTAAATATTTTTAATGTATTTTTTGCGTTTTTATTTCTTTTCTCAATGGTTTTTTATTATTTCCAGAGACACTAGAGAAGAAAAGAATTGAACTGGAGGCAGATTTGGAAGCAATTAACATATCCAGTAAACGCCTGGCGCCAAGAAGACAATTCAAAGACAGTTCCAGCGCACCTGAAGAGACGACAATTCTCGAGAACATGGACAGGTAAATCAGTTGCTGTACATTGATTAGTTTAGATCTGGGATCAGTATTCTTGAATTCACATTACTACTTAACTTCTCATTTGTCATGGCCCTTTCTCACTTATGATTTCTCACCAAAACCTAACTCTCCCGCTTGGTGACAGCTAGTTTGAAATTCTGGTTGTCCCTAGCCAAACCGGCTGACCCATACACTATCTTCAGATTCAAAGCAAAAACAACTTTGGGTTAGCTCTAAAACTGCCCTCTGCTACATGCCAACTCCAGAATAGCCAAAACCTAGATTCTGTCCAATTCTAAGGACTGACAATATCGAATCATGCAATAAGTGGGCTATAGGGAATCAAATTATTTACAAGCCCGCGTAACTTCCATAAAACAATCTTGCTGAAACTAGCCAAAAGGGCGCTCTTTGGGGTATGGCAATATAACCATGAGCGATGTAGCCCAAGAAGTCTCTCTTGCAAGGAAATTATGACGACAACAGTATGGCTCACGCTATTGACCTTCAATGTCACAATTACTCGATAACAGTTAAGGACTTTTGCATTCCCCGTCTAATGCACTGGAAGATAATTTTTATATGACAGGACACAAGAGATAATGAAATTTTGTTTATATGCCTTTCAGCATACACTTCCAGACTCCAATAACCTCGCTCGTTGAAAGTATTCAGAGGACAATTCATGTCCCCTTTGTAGCAATACGCCTTGCACAGCTAGACATATTTCAGCTGGCTGCAAATCCACCTTAGTTCAAGACTGGCGGACCTACTGCCATCACAAAGTCCTTACTGTTATTTATGAGGTAATTAGCTTATTAGTGGCTCGTGCCAACAAGGGTTTGACATTACCCTCCAAAACTCCAATGCAATTTGTGCAAGATGACTCAAAAGGCAAAAAACATTCCACTCCAAAAATAATCTCAATAATCAAGAATAGTTTAGACTGAATTCGGGAGCTTTAACTAGATTCTATAATTTTCCTGAAAGTCTTAGATGCACAGCCCTCCATCCAGATATAGCTCTTTACTCCCTATCTCGGAAGATCACCCTTTTTATAGAATTAACAGTTCCTTGAGAATCAAATATCTCCAAACACCACCAGTACAAAGTCAATAAATACCATGATCTTGCAAATGCCATCACACTGAATGACTAATGTTTACCTTCCGGCCGGCCAAATCTGTTTCCTCTCTTTAAAGATCTTGGTCTCTCTAGGACAATAATCAACTCCTTCCTAGAAAAAATATCAGATACCGCTATTTCCAGATCTCTAATTTTATGGCATTGAATAGGGAATGAATGGGTGGTGAGGTGTACGCTCACATGTGACAAGAGGGCTGCCCCCTACAGCCAGTCGTTGGTATGGTGTCCACTGCTCAACCCCTAGAAGTGTAATAATAATAACATGATGGGGCAGACCCCGGTCAGTGAATTCCATGGCAGCTTCATTAAACGTATTTATAACGCAAAAGAAATATTAAGTAATTAAAGATGATATTATGTGACCAGATTTAATTTTTTTTATTGCAGCTGTGAAATGGCAACCGAGGACATTAAAATGGAGATAGAAGAAGTAAAAGTGAAGACGGAGAAAACCGATGACAAAAAGAGCCCAAACGACCTAGATATGGAAGACAATACAAAGGAAGAGGCATCAAAAGGTTATTACAATGATTAAAACTAGCAACACTATTTATCAACTGTAGTTCATTTTTCAATATTTTCACAGGAATCCCCTAAATGCAGAAAGGGACGAATTCCTTTTTTTTTTACAAGAGACACAAAAAACAGCATACTGAAAGATATTCTTAATCAACTTTATTAGTAAAAAAATGCTGGTAGATATGACATTTTTGTTTTGCTTACCTTTACTCAAAATTAAATCATGTTTATTTATTTATTTAAAAAATGAATTATGGGTTAAAAAGGATCAGACGTCCTTATCATGCATTGAGTCCATTACACTAAAAACTTTGCAATTTACTGTCAACTACAAATTTTATAACAATTTTAATATTGTTCTAAATTTATATTACTTCAGTACATAAACTTTATAATTTTATAACTCAATGTAGTAAAGTAAATATAGAGAAACTTAACATACCCATAAATCATACAGAAAAATATAACTATAGGAAAACAAAGTGACAAATAATAACTAACTATATAACTTATAAGGAGCAGCTAGCAACTCATGTCATCAGTACGTGTGTAGAGTAGGCCATCTTGATTTCTAGTGACCTCGCCTTTTTTAGGCCGTCTCATGCATGCTGTGTGTTTGCTTGTTTTTTGTCTGTCAGAAGACTTCCCGTGGTCTGATCTTAACCGGATTTGGTATACAGCCTCTCTGGGTGACCCTAAGCACAACCAGGTGGCAGCAAATTCGATCGTAGTCCCGCAGGTACTACTGCAGGTGCATCTTTGT
The DNA here is from genome assembly GCA_027564375.1 of Micropterix facetella. Taxonomy (NCBI): domain Eukaryota; kingdom Metazoa; phylum Arthropoda; class Insecta; order Lepidoptera; family Micropterigidae; genus Micropterix; species Micropterix facetella. The sequence goes on from JAOPUG010000110.1 coordinate 14,121,060, forward strand.
TTACTTGGCCTAGAGGAGGATCTGACCAATAAGTAGAGCAAGTATAGCATATATGGGTATTTTTGGAATCGTGATTATAAGAGAATTTTGTTGGAATAGGTTTTAGGCCATTTTTTATAAGTCAGGGGTTACCAATCATGGCACAAGCCAAAATTGCTGTTTTATGTGATACTTTTCTTATTATAATTTCTACTCGAAGATTATTCTGTATCCCAATACCGTGTACCAGAAAAGATTGTTTGTTTTAGTGGGAAGTATGTCCTGGTATAGTAAGTGTTATATTATTTTGTGATTGCGTATCATATTGATGTGCAGAGGACAGGGTACTTAGGGAACTATACAAATAAAATGGGAGGCGAGTGAATAGAGTTGTATAGATAAGGGAAGTATTATGCAGTTCTCTGCGACGAGGCTGCGATTAATCGAAGGCATTTTAGTTTATCATAATATGGACTAATGGACCGCGGCTTCAACATACAGCAGAATCTAAGGGCCAGTTGTTTAGTTCGTGGTAATAATAAAAATCTGTGATAATATTTAAAATCGATATTAATTCTGCGAAACAGCGTTGTTTGTTCGAGCGTTACCGTCATTCCGTAGTAATTTGAGTTACTCTAGTAATGATCATAAATGACACAACTATAGTAGTAGTCCAGTTAATAGGAACTAAAAAAGGCATTTGCCCTACAAAAGATGGTGTATTAATGATTTTGATATGAGATTTTGATTTTGATAAGAAGTGTTCATACAAACAATGTAGGGAATTGAGTCTTCTTCAAAGTTGCCATAATTTTTTTTGTCATACGACCAACTGTTGAGGAATTATTTTGAAAAAACCCAGATGCCACCAAACAGAAGAAGAAATCCAAGATGGCAGACCGCGCCGACCGCCCCCAAGGATTTTTTCATCGGGCCCAGAACTAAATAATATACAGTGGAGCCTCTCATAACGAGTATAATTCGTTCCAGAATCTTACTCGTAATGTGAACCACTCGTTAAGCGAAACAATTTTTCCCATATAAATTAATGTAAAATACGATAATGCGTTCCATGCCAGATAAAAAACGGTATTTTCATTTTGATGTTTATTGAAAGAAAATTACTGATAAATTGTTATGGGTGTAAATAATTTTCATCTTTTCTTCTATCGCTGAACGAAATAAGCCAGAATAAGATTTTGATTTGGAGAATACAAAAAAGTGTAATGTTCATGAATTTAATTCTTTTTTATTAGGACATTTGTAGCGCGCATAGCTACCGCCTTATTAGGATGATGCTCCTCAATGTACGACGCAACAGTTTCCCATGCTTTTAACATTTCTTTTACTGTGCCAGAAGATTGCTGTTTTGCGACCTCCTCCTCCTCCGCTGACAAACTCTCCTCCACAACTTCTTGCTGCGAAACATGAAGCAATTCCATAAGCTCTTCTGTGGTCAGCTCTTGGCTGTGCTCTTCCACATGCTCATCTATATCATTGTTATCCACCTCCAGTCCCATACTATTGGCCAAAGACACAATCTCGTTGACTACAGACTCTACAGGTACTGTCTCAGACCCCTCAAAGTTATATTCGACAATGCTCTCTGGCCACAGCTCCTTCCAAGCAGAAGTGAGGGTCCTCTTAGTAACTCCTTCCCACGCCTTATCAATTATCTTGAGGCAAGCAATGATGTGGAAATGACCTTTCCAAAACTCTCTGAGAGTGAGATTGCTCCCTTCAGTCACCTCATCACTCGTTATACGAAATGTCGCTCGCTAAGGGAGCCATTTTTTTACAATTTGTTTTACTTGTTATGCGAATTACTCGTTATGAGAGGTGCTCGGATTATTTTCGAAGGTATTGTGCAAGATTTCTTAATTACAATTTCTTGCGATTTAGCATACGAGTAACAATGAACGTAAATGTGTACTGCCAAGAAATGTATGCAATAACTGAAAAGCTCGTGGTTGAAAACCCAATCCTGGTAAATGGCTATTGGCCAGTGCTATTGCACGACAACGAAAGACCACACACTTTCGAAGCAAACAGTCACAACGTTGAAAAGATGCGGCTGAAGACTATTCGTCACTCACAATGTTCTAAATGACTAACACTTTTTTCGGAAATTGGACAATTTTTTACACGGGAAAAACTCCCAAGAGACATTGACAACCGCCTTTAGAGCATTCATTGATTCCTGTCCACGATACTTTTACAGCGGAGGCAATAAACCAACTCCCATTGTGAATACTCCATAGTAATAGAGATCAATATTTCGATTAATTAAATATATATTTTTATACAAAATTACTTCGGCCCACCCAAAGAGGGTACGAAGTTTTAAAATCACGAATTTAAATTATTCCAAAAGACTTTTCTCAACATTTCACATGTCCTAGAGGCCATCTAAACCAAAAAAAATGTGGCTGTCTGTCTGGATTTATGGATGTTACTATGCACGATAACTCGAGCAAAGTATGTCCGTTTTAAAATATTTCTTTCTCCAATCCATAGTTATGGCCAATGTTCAAGAGCCCAGTTTATTTTGGTGTCTGTCCGTCTTACGGTTGGGGTTTCCGCCATCAATTTTTTCCCATAAAATCAGTTTTTTACATTTTTAGGTAAATACTTTTAAACTGTGGAATTAGCAATAAGAAAACTTGTTGGCCATGATGAGAAGCGTAAAATGAGGTACGTGTCGCCTGGGGTCAATTCAACACATCGAATTAACGGGTCTTTATCAACCACACAAACTTTTTGGAGAGCTTGTCCTCTCAGAATAATTAAAACGGAAGAACATTTGGGATTCATGAGATTTATCTCTGACGTAACATTTGAACCCCTTCCAGACAGTAATTCTTCTTCATTGGGAAGGAGGGGGTGTAATTACAGAAGTGGCACAATGGATATCTTATGGTTTATGTGTTATATACGCCAAAGACACCCCCCTCCCCGACGGTAAACGTCTCGCGCTCCAAAAATTTCTTCCAATTCTGAATTTTTAATGTGTTTTAGAACGTATGTATCGCATGCGGCCGGCCTCATGCCAGCGAGCTAATCTGTCATCGGCCGAAGTATGGTCGGGCGTCATCGGCCGAATGTTAAGGAGATAGAGAGCGGGACAACGACCACCGACATTGTCTAATGACGCACGATAATTATCGAGAGCGTTATGAACAGACAGAGAGCGCGTTATATGGCGCAAAAGAAGGCGAGACCGCGAATTGAAAATCGAAAACTAACATTACAAGTCTGCGATCAGTCATTGAGTCAGCGATGAGCGTAACTATATCATCTGATAAAAAAATATTTTATTATAAGTATTGAAATAAACTATATATTATAAATTGAAAAGTCACTTCATATGCTCTCATCGATTCTGAAAAAAACTCGCCAACGAAATATTGTTAAGATCATATATTATTTGAATTTATTATGAATGCTGAATTTATTAGAAATGCTTTCACTTTGATAAACATGGCGAAGTACGCGAAATAATTTGGCAAAGTGGGTCTCATTTTGAATATTCCCAATGCTGTAATTTGTCACGCGTAGCCTAGCTGTGAGCGATACTTTGCGGCGCGAATGATACGAACCGACAAGGACACCCGAATAATAACCTTCCTTCGGCATATATCTATTAGAAAAAATATGGATAAGCCTCTACATACAGGGTATTCGTTGTGTCGCACGTGTAGTCATTGATTGTTAAAATTAGTCTTTTTGATGTGCATTGAATTAGTTGCATAGAATATTATATAACTTGGTGCAATACATGGAGACAAAAACTGTTACTTATAATGAAAAAAAAACTCCTCCATTTGTGATATTTGTGTAGGATGACGGAATTTCTTCTGGCTATATTCACTGCGAAATATTACTGTTTCCCACACGTTATCGGAATGTGGATCGTTTGTTAACGTCATCCGGTCACCGCGTCGCTTTACGTGCTTTAATATAAAACTTACCAATTAGCTAGCTGATACACTGGTTTATTCCGCGTTGGAAACTTTACATTTGTTCTGCATTTTTGAGAAGTTGCCTAAGCCGCACGGAATGTGACTCGTCTAAAAGAATTGGTAGTGGTGGCTGTTTGGTCCAAAACGATACGACTCTAGGCAACCTCTCTCTCTTTCTCTTCGCCGAATTGCAACCCCTCCAATGGAGTAATGAACATTTGGTTGCCGACCGTAAATAATATCTAATTAAATATGTACTTAAAACAACCTTAATATTATATCTCTAATCTTAATTCACTCCAAAATCTAACACCGACACCGGAATCTCCGTCGCGGTCGACGTAGGTATGTAGATCATTGATTCTGCCAAAATGTTACTGTAAGTCGGTGGTCGACCATTTTTGATGCCGCTTTTCATAATGCCTTCAGAGTCGATACAATAATGGGATGGGCGAACAAGGGCCTTTATTGTACTCAGGCTTTCTGTCGTCCGACGTTGTCATATTCCAAGTCCGTTTCTATCTAACCCCTTTTTGCCGATAAGGGAAATCTCACTATAAATCATTTTTATTTTTTTCTTTATTTATATTTCGGAATCACTCAAGTAAGAACTTATGGATGCAATGGCGTCTTTTTAATCAAGGCTGAAAAGTTGACAAGGTTGATTTTTGAATTATAGGAAAAATTTCGTATACGAGATAACGTCATATCTTTAACGTTTTCGCATTCCACATTCGAATTTTAAGAGAGTGATAGAGAATGAAATTACCTCGTAAAACATATTTCTTCTGTCGATTCAATAATCGAGTCCCTGTAGGCGCTTCATAGGAAATCAAATTCGCGAAATTGTCAACTTTCATATTTTTAAATCGGTAGTAGGTATCTATGCCAGCGAGATGTTACCCGTATCGTAATCGTAATTTGATAAATAAATTTAACTACAGAATACGCCTGCAATCATTGCGGAGTGGCACATTTTAACTAAAATTAGTAACTCTTAATTTGCAATTATATTTAAAATACAAACAGGTGAGCGTATCGCCACATGGCAATATCTAACCACCAATCTAATCATATTGATACATGCGCTCGTAGTGTAAATAAAGGCATAACATGTTACTAACGTATGAATAGAAAACAAGTTTATAATATATTATGTGTAAAATACAGATAATCTACTATATTTAAAACTAAAAATTCCAGAGGAGCGGAAGTTGAGAGGTTAAAAACAGAAAAAGGGAACTATAGTCGCCGCATTACAAAGTGGTCACTGGGGCCATACAATTCGACGACCGACCGGCAGGTACCTGCGATTACTCTCCGTAAGGCTATGCAAGTGCAAAAGAGATCGAATGATTCTAATGGTTCGTCGCGAGTGACCACTTCATAATGCGGCTTCTATATTATTTCTTAAATAGGTAATAAGTAATTTTTGAGGTAAGCCTTGTTCTAAAGAAGGCGAACTTCGGTTTTACATCGTTCCAGAGTCTCGTACAAGAGTATCTGTATTATAAAAAGAAATTTTCATTAAATTTTCACAGGCTTACCGCAGGTTGAAACCGCGGGATTTTAATGGCTCAAAAGGCTCGTCAATATGATATGATGGTGTTTGTTGGAGAGAACATGATAGAGAAGAGTAAACATATGAACATTTCTCCTTTGACGTATTGGAACCACTTTAACTGTGCCTTATATTCGGACACCGTGATCAAACTTAGGTAGACCGAAGATGAATCGTATGTACACATTTCGCAGATGTTCGAGTTTGTGGAGCTATTCCTCTTATCAATCGAGATAAACCACAGCTTTGTAGTGAATAAAAGGTAATAGGAGCGGTAGTGCAAAATATTTTTTGTGTCCATAGGAAGAGATCGTTTGATCGCATGCAGAGTGTGAACACTAGAAAATATTTTGCGACTTACCTTGTCTACAAATGGTTGCAAAGAAAGTTGTTTATCGATAATTAATTAGACCAAAGGCTTTCACTATTTGCAACAGTATATTATAGTAGAGTAGAGTATAATGTTGTAGTTTAGTTTTAAAAGTGGAAGCGATTTTCCTTATATTTAGGAGAGCCATTTACGAACATTAACTCGTACAATATCATCTAGCGCACCGGCGCGTCATATATTTGCCAGACTTATCGCGATCCTGTGTTGTAAAAAACTACGCTCTTTGTTGGGACATTCTTCGGGTTGATTAGTATAGCTTGGACAACTGTACGCTTCGCCAATATTACAATGGGATTGCTCAACATATGTAATACGAGACCATGGTAGTATATCCTTATGGTTCCGCGACAAAATACGAAGATGTATGAAGGCTGTTTTAAATGTGCTGCTACCAAGATTTGGAAAGAATTGCCTTCTCTTCTCGGGAAAAATACGTCAAATTCTTGTTTTAAAAATAAACGCATCTCGCAGCTATAGGTATCGATAGCAGTACACTAATTAAATATTGCAGACTACTTCACTACTATTTTATTATAATAGATTACTTTAGATTACTTTTTAGTATTTATGAATTATTCCTATTACATATTTTTTTTTCTAATTATATATTTTTTAATTATTTTTGCTTATGTAATCTTTACTGCATAATATTTGTTACTTTTTACTGTATAATGTTTAATATAATTTCAATGTTTACAGAAATATAATTTGGATTTCATTGGAATCTCATCAGTTACCTACTTGTTTTGATTAATGTATAACTATTTATTAAATATAGGTCAAGATATAAAGGAAAATGTGGAAAATTAACTGTCTGCTATTGTGGAATATCTGAGCATCCTTTTTGGCTAATGAGGTAGCATAGAATACATGATAAATTATAAACATGTTTGTAATTTGTGAATATTAGCCAAATTTAATGAAACAAACAAACAATAAATAATAAATACTACTCTATATGATTTCTCGTTACATCCTAGCTAAGTTGCGACCATACTATTTTATCTTCCTTTTTTTCGCTCTATCGATGCCCGTAGGCGTCGCGGCGCGAGGCGTCGGCGTCGCTACGTAGTCGACGCGGGACGCCGCGTCGCGCCGTACTTTTGATGCGTGTTTTTAGGCACTTTACGCCAAAAACTCATTTTTTACACGTGAAAAGTTTCACGCCGCGATAAAGTAAAATACGCCGAAGCGGGTATTTTTTTTCGTCTCCCTGGCGCCAGACTTGATAACGATCCGCGACCTAAACTTGATATTTTATAAATAAACGCTTTCTTTCTGCTAAGTTTCTGCTTTTATAAACGCGGTATTTTATTATTTTGTTTTGTCTTTGAAAATAAAATGTTTTTTTTCCAGAATTTGCTCATTACATACTACACTCTAAAAAATAAAATCACACAAAGATCCTCAACGATCCCATAGTCGCTAAAGGATAATAATATGTCTCTAGCGAAAAATATTTTTAGCTATCCCTATTTTAAAAAAAATCTTACTAATAGACAATTAATTACATTTTTTTGTTTTATTTATCCTAACTCAAAATGAAATAATGTTGATAGATACGAAATAGAAACCAATTTTTGCCAAAGTAAACACAAAAATGTTACCCGTTTGCCATAAAATAAAATAAAATTTTAACATTTTAGTAAAATTAGATTCACAGTTGAGAGGTCTTAATCCTATGGGGGAACCCGTCACCCCAGGATGTTTTAACGACTGTTGTCGTTCTATCATCCTGAGATGAACGTAGAGACTTTAGTATGAATACAATCCACAGTCAAGTTACGCAAACAACCCGTAAGAGTCCAACGACTTATCGTGAGACACTGGGAATTGCCACACAGTAGGGTATCCTCACGACCTTAATACTCATATTTGGACGGATCATTCGATTATCTAGTCTGATATTCGAGGTCGCTTGCGCGGTCTCTACTTGATGTAAGCGGTAATTCGTTACTCAAATTTATCTCGGATCCGAGGTGTTCTTTGCCCATCAATATAAATCGGGATCAGCTGGCTAACGAATCATTTCTACGGACAGGCGACATCACGTCAATATCTACCCCCACGTACGCTTCCAGACTCCCCTAGTTATTTACCGATTAAGCAGCGTGGGCAGTAAAATGTCCAGTGTATCATCAACCGCCCAGTTCCGCCTGAGGTTTCGTCCGGATTTCGCACTTTGCTCCCAACTGTCAAAGGTTGCAGTTTAAATTTGTGATTGTCAACTGCTGCGGGTGAACCCGGCAACCCCGGATTGTTTCAACGATCTGTCCGTTATATCACCCCGGAATGAAACACAGAGACTTGAGGACGAAGACGAATCTACGTATTAAGCTCCACCTCAGCCCGTAAAAGTCCAACCCTTACCGCGCGGCACTGGGAATTTTCAAGCCCAGTGCAATGTGGTATCTATCCCGCCTTACTCCCAGATGTAGTCAGATTTCTCCGGCCTCCCGTCGTACGCGGTCTTCTACCTTAAGTAAGCGGCAATTCCTCACCGGAATTATCGCGGATCCGAGGCGTCTTTTATTCGGTTTGCCACCCAAGAATCGAATCGTTTCTAAGGATATCGAGGAGTGTAAACTGCTACGGGCGAACCCGTTCACCCCGGAGCGTTTTAACGAAATTTATCGTTCTACCACCCCGAGGCGGAACGCAGAGACTTTGGACGTATACAAATCTGCATACTAAGCTCCACCTAGGCCCGTATGAATCCGACACCAAACCGTGAGGCACTGGGAATTTTCAAACCCAGTGGGCCTCCTCGCGCCCATACTACCAGATGCGGATCAGATTCCTCCGATCCCCCGTCT
>JAOPUG010000110.1:14193766-14203826 GCA_027564375.1 Micropterix facetella
AGCACTTCAGCAATTTCGAGGAAGTTGGAAAATGGCTCGACGAATGGTTTGCCGCAAAAGATGAGCAGTTTTTCTGGCATGGTTTTCATAAATTACCTAAAGATGGGCGAAATGCGTAGAAGCCAATGGCCAATATTTTGAATTTAAAAAAAATCCCTTGAAAATTACATGTTTTTTACCAAAAAACCGGAAAAAAACTTATGTATACACCTGGTATGTACAATTGTTTATCTAAGATATTTCCACGCAGAGTTGGCTGATTCATCGCCAAAAACATTTTTGTTTTAACATTTGTTTATCACTTTTACCTCATAAAACACTGTCACTTTATTTAATCGGATGTTCTAAGCTACCTGTTGGATCTTTTCATCACTCGACACTGTAAGAGGACTTTCATAATCATGGTCGATCTGTAACACTACAAGCCCGCCTTGTATATTAAAAATTTTACCTGGATCGTCACATTCGGTGATGTCTTGGATATTTCCATCAGTAGTCTCTCTGGCAGTATTTAAAACTTCCTTTAGAACTGGGGCCTGAATTCTGAAGTCTCTCGCAGTGCCCATGGAGATGTAGCGTTGAAAGTTTTGCTAAAAAAAATTAACAGAAAATGAGTATTTTCATAACAGTAATTTTATTACATGACATGTCTGTTACAGCTATGTTTCATACAGGGTACAAAAGATTATATATTATTGTTATTTATCATGATATACGGCAATGGTTGCCCTATGGTCGATTGCAATGGACCGGTCGATTGCGAGAGGTTTGATGGTCAATCGACATCGCCGCAAAAAAATGCAAAATGCTCCAATGTTATTAAAAGTGCTTGGATTGTTTGTTTAGATCAAAAACGCAAGGAGTAAACGAAGAGTTGAATAGTGTGCATATATGCTCTCTAAAATTTAACTATGGATCGAAGAAAACTTCCAGATCTTTGATTTCAATAAGTCTAGGTAACATGCACCCAGCAATAGAGTAATGATACGTGAGGTGTGCAGACGACTTTGTGTATATCATAACTAACATTTATTGTTATTAAAATGCAGGTTTGGAATTTGGCTCCATGCATAAACCGTGTTAATATCATACTGAAAGAGTGTGCAGGCCATATAACTTCTAGTGCGCATAAATAATTTTACATCATCAGAAAACCTTAAACAATAAGCTTATATAACAACTTTACTCAGATTATTGACGAATAGATTGAACAATAAAGGTCAAAGTTTGAGCCTTGGTTCACTGTTAGTGTGTTGCATAATTTAGATTTAAATCGACCATATTTAACTAATTGTTGCCGATCTTTCAAGTAGTCTACGATTGGTTTCAACAGCTTACCCGAGAACCCGACAGTAGCCAGTTCACCGAGCAATGCATCATCGTCGACACGGTCAAATGCTTAATAAATCATACGACGAGTTTCATTACAAGTCAGTGATATCACATAGCAATCTTTCGTCATTCCTCCTGAAGGTCAAAGGGCTATCATGAAATTCATTTTAAACTCTATTGCTAGCCTAAGAATGGCTGGGTACAAATGACATGACTTAAGTCATTTATTAGACTACATTGGGCCTGATTACGTTTCTTAGTGAATTAAAATCAGAAATTAATTCATGCGAACGAGACAGAGCAATATGTTGGAGCGAAATATGTAATGAACGATTTGCCAGCATCAATAAATCAGTGAGTCAGTCGACAGGCCTAGTCTAAGATCCGTGACGTCAACCAATGGGTAATTCCCTTTCAGCGGAGCTTCATATGAGCCGAGCCCATTGACCCGGCTTTAAGGGTGTCAGTGCGGCAAGTATCATATGCGGCGCCCAATGAACCCTCAGGCACCTTACGGTCATGATCTAGGCACGTGGCATCTTCTGCGGTGAAGACTGCTGAGGTGCAAACGAATAAGGTTGAACACATTTGGTCCGCTCTTAGATTCAGCTACTTTATTTTTGGTGAGTAGTTTTGATGCCGGACAAGTTTCAACTGTTCATTTAACATTCCGCTCTAACGTATTGCCCTGTCTCGTTCACATGAACTAATTTCCGATTTTAGTTCGCCAAGAAACACAATCTAGCCCAGCTTTGAAATAAAGCTAGTTCAAAGGGTCCAAGATATCCCTCGCCTATCATCATCACCACCATACCTTGCACTTCTTCTCCAGGACTATAAGATTCTTGTTGAAGGTCTCCATCCCGAAGAGCAGCTTGGGGATTGTCTTGGTGTCCTTAATGGCCTTGGAATGGCTGCCATCTCCATTGGTACCCATCACGTGAGAAATGAACGAATCCACGCAATTCGACAGTTTCTTACCAGACATCTTCAGCAGCTTCTCAAATCTGAAATATTAAAATTACATAAAATTTATCAATATAAATTCTCACTCGGGAAAATTTCGAGAAGTAAAGAAAGTAAACAAAATATTTTTTTATTAGACTGTTAAGTCAGCTTCCCATACATGTATTTATAATATAACAGTTGTATCGGATGTAAAAACTATCGATTTTTTTTAATTTATAAATATAAATTATCGCATACCTTGCGAAATTACATCCAAAAATCAGTTTTGACGATAAAAAAAAAATAAAATCATGCCCGTTTCACCGAAAATAACTAGGTCGAGACGTAATAAATTTACCAGTGAATTGGAAACCAAAAAATCAAATTCAACTAGGAAAACTCCTAGCATCTCCAAAAAATCAAGGAAGGAGAAATTTCACGATAATCTCAAACCTGGAGCATCAAGTACTTTGAAAAAAATGAATTCTACACCCCAGGCTACTCTTTGAAATAGCATGGACAAAACCTCAGATAGTTTTAATGACTGCAACTCCGACTCAAACCTGTCAAATATGTGCAAACTTTGCATGAGCAAAAATCTTTCCAAGATATGGCGCTATATGAGAAAGTAGAAATAATAGAAATTGAGCTACAGTGTTCATAATGAGGTTGCTAAATGAAAAAGTCTAAATCCTGAATGAAAAGCTAAGCAAATTTGAAAACCGTGCTGAAAGGATGTTAATCTCACTATTACAAGAGAAAAAGACTTCTGAAATAACGAGATTTGAACAATATGACCTCCTCATCCCTAGTAGTAGGCTATCATGATTCACCACCGTACGAAGGAAATCTAAGTAAGAAGAAGGAAAACGAACAACGCCTGTTCAAGAGATTGACAGCAGGCCAACTGAAGAGCTCAGTCCGTTAAACGGCTATGTGAAGAATGCAAAAAACAAACAGCTGTTGTTGTTTTGTTTACATGAGATGACAAAGGAGGATGAAACACACCGGAGAGACCAAGCCAAGCCGGATGGGTCATAGACTGTGTCATATTAGGGGCGATTCTCCGAATTGAGGCCGTTTTCGCCCTACATGTATAATATAATATGTATACCAGCAAGAATTTGTAATATTAAGCTAATAAACTCACCTAGAGCGGCCAAACTGTACAATGTACCAAAGAACAAAGTATTATCTACACAGAAATTTAATTGTGAAAGTCCCAAGATGAACGCTTTCAGTCGCAAAGGTCATTCCCGGTGAATAACCACAAAATAGTGAAAAAAATTATGTATGCTTACCGGCAGTACTGCAAGAGATAGTTTCCAGCTTCACCTCCAACCAAGGTGACCCTCATGGTGAAGTGCTTCATAACGCTGGATAGCAGAGCGTAGTGATCACACGCTAGCTTAAGTACAGAGTCGGTAGAACGTCCAATTGGAGATTGAGGCATGCAGCATAGCGCCAAGGATGCAGAGAGACGACACAGCTCTACAAACAAAGTCCTGCATGCCTCTTTATGGCCTAGAAGAAATAAATAATATATTATTTGCCCTTCGCTATGAAGTTACCATTCTATAAATCTCGCATAACGAGAATAGAAATTGGCGAAGAAATTCTTTAAAGCGAGCAATTACAAGGTTTGCACTAAATCGGAGGAAACGCTTTATATTAAACCGTGTTGTGAACAATTATTAATTGTTATTGGTAATGTCACACTGTATTAACCAATAAATAATTTGATTTCTGTTTATTGTGAACGGAGGCTGCAAGCATTAGATTGGATATGGTTCAAGTGGCATGTGGTAGTCAATGATAATGAATGAATGATGGCAAGTGAAATGTCAATAGTGTGGCCCAGGCTAAAGTGTCGTTTTGTATCAGAGTTGAGTTTTGATGTATCCAAAACAAGAGAATAATTGAGTGTGTCACTGGGAACATATCGGATTTCCATGTAAAGTGATTACATTTATAATCTGTGAAAAGATATTATACAGGCCGCATCAACAATAATGATCACCAAAAACTCCATGAGACAGAAAATCAAATTGCTTTGTGAAAAATATAGCCGCTATACATCACCTGACATCGTGCATTGGTGTATTGGTGCATTGGTGTTTAATAAATGCAATATATGTGATCTGAGCCAGTGTGCGAGGGATCAAGATACCTGACGCGGCCTGTAAGTGACAATAAAGTAAAACAATTCTGGAAATTTCACCACGGGTGTCTCATTTTTGACGAACTAGTGAAGTAATGGTCGACTCTCTGGCAAATTTATAGCCTCTATTATGTAATGCAGTTTTGTCTTTTTAATCCATCTAATCAACAAAAATTATTGAATGATTTATGGAGTTGATTTTATTTCAAATTGTAAAAAAATATTCAAATTCTGAAAAAAGCAGAATCTTGTTGGAACAAGGACGAGCGAGTACGGTAGGTGATGAAGAGTCTTCATTCGCAACTCCTGCAACTTTGCGAATGTTTGCTGTGAAGTGTGTGGTCATCCAGGAGCAGTGGGGGAAACCGTTGATTTTTGCCTTCTGCCGCTGAGTGTCCTGCTGTCTCTCTCTTTCATGGAGTGCTATCTCACTCCGACTCCACCATCGCGATAACGCTTGACTGGCTATAAGTGTCCGCATTCCGGTGTCTTATAGACATGAGCTTCTTTGTAGACGGGATATTTTGAAATATACATATTTTACGAAAAGCAAGTGAAATTTTCGGATGACTCGTGTTTCCAACCTCCTGATAAAAAACGTTTAAGAACAACGTAGTATATTTTATATCAATATAAAAGCTATTTTTGGCCATTAGAAAACGTGTAACATTTGTGATCGGCTGTATATGTACATATATATATTAGGTGTTGTGCCAGACCGCAAGAAGCTGTAACGGATAACACCGACACAATCCCATATTTGTAAATAATGCAAGTTTTCAACTTATCTATGATTGCATAAAAGAAAATCAGCCGAATGATGTATCGGCACTGTGTTATTCCCTAAACGTTAAACATATCCTACATCGCTATTTGCTATGACCAGAATGGTATGATGTAACTCAAATGTGTTAGTTTTTCCGGTATTTTAGACATAGCGAGAATGAGAAGGAGCTCTACTCGCTCATCATATGAAAGAAAAAGATAGAAGTAATTGGATTTGATTTAAAGGTATTTGATTAAATCACCAATATGTTTCTAGAAGCTACGAATATTTCTAGAAAAAGCCAGTTTTTATCGAATGACAGAGATGTGATGACGTCTCAAGTGGTCATGCCTGCGTTCAGTGTAGTACGCTTCCACACTAATGATTTCCACAATGGGAAGCGACCGGAAGCGGTCTCCTAGCAGTCAAATAGCAAATTATAGGAATAATGAAGAATTTAACACAAAAATAGCTCTAAGAAATGTGACTGTTAAATTACGTAACATTCTGTCCTTTCTCTGTGGGCTTTGACCAAAGTTTATTTGATTTTGTAACCATTTTTCGAACAATAATTTAAATTTACTCCCATGCAAAGCCAGGTATTACCGCTTGTTTGAAATAAAAATATAATATGTTCCATTATTTAATTTATTTTTCTTATAAAACTCTTAATTCATTATACAATTGTAAGCAGAGGTACTGTGAGATAAGGGTCACCCACATTATCTGCCATTTTTATTATGTTTTATTCCCAAATTTTTAGAAGTACGTTTTTGACACAAAAAGGTGTTAACGTCAATGAAATAAAGGAAACATTTGATAAATTGTTAAATATCAGTTATATTAATCGTCAGTTGATAACTAAATCTGAAAAAATCTTAAAGATACTTAAAAATAAAAATACTATCCCACATTCCTTGACCTTACTCTAGACAGCATGAGGTTAATGGAGATTTACCTTTATCAGAGTGATTCATTTCTCCGATGGCGACGAGGGCCCTCTGAGCGGACTCGCACCTCAAACATAGATGGTTGCTGAGGCTGGTGATGAACAGCGGAGCTGTTTTCTCCGTCAGGGAGGGAAAAACATCGTCAGCGACCATGGATGCTTCGGAATTTTCTTCCTATAAAAATCTCATAAGAATTACTGGAAATTCAGATTGAGCTGCAGCGACTGAACTAGCAGTTACGTTAAGTAAAGTATATACAAAGAAAGCTGCCATGGAATTCACCGACCAGAGTCGGGCCCGTCATAACACTATTGGTATACATCTGGGGACTGAGCGGTGGTCTTCGGACTAACGACCGGCTATGGTAGGTTTGGGAAAGCTGTCTTGCCACATGTGTGTATGCATCTTACCACACATTTACTCCTCCTTTGAAGCTATAGAATTTGAGATGCGGAAATCGCGTTTTAGATATTTTTTCAAGAAAGGAGTTACTTATTTTCCTGGAGAGACAGAGATCCTTAAAGGGGTGAAACAGAGATTTGACTGGGAGGCCACAAGCGCCAACTACCAGTGCAAGAAGGTGAGCAGTGGAGCCGTTCCGGGTGACTGACGGCTTTTGCAAGATCATGGTATTTATTTAATTTATACTTGTAGTCTTTTGGGATATTTGATTCCCATGGAACAGTAAATTACAAAATAAGAGCCATCTTCTGAGATATGGAATAAACAGTTATATCTGAGCGGAGTACTGTGCATCTGATACTTTCAGGGGATTGATAATGCTTAGAGACCGAAGGCCTATGTATGTCGCACCAAATTTTGAGCTGGGGGTTAGTAAAGATGATGGGATAATCCTAATCATCGCAGGCAGACAGAAGGATTAGAGTTGTTTAATATTGTTTTCATTAACTGTTTTGATTTATTCTAAATTATAAAATATTTTGTAACAAA
This sequence comes from Micropterix facetella, assembly GCA_027564375.1. NCBI lineage: Eukaryota > Metazoa > Arthropoda > Insecta > Lepidoptera > Micropterigidae > Micropterix > Micropterix facetella. The sequence goes on from JAOPUG010000110.1 coordinate 14,200,875, forward strand.
CATAGAAATTGACAAACTGACAGAATTAAATCATATAGTCACATTCAAACTCATTCGAACCTTCACAATAGACGATAAAATATAATTACTAATGAAGGAATGTGAGAGACCCTTATTTAATATATATTTTTGTTTCTTCAAAAATAGCTGTGCATTTTTAATACTGTCGACACCTGAACCCATAATGCTGCTGGCAGAGAGATAAAAGAGAACGGCTCTGCGTGAAATGACAGGAGAATGCGCGAAGGATAGGTGGAAAATGATAAAATGCAGACCGGCAGAGCTATTGCAAGACTCAATCTCCAACTAACAAGATACGGCTTAGGTCTCCCTAAAATAAACATGCGGCATACCCCGGACACTGGCGAAAAAATGTATGAAATAACGCAACTCCGAATACCTACGAAACATGCGCATATGTATACTTATAAACGCGGTGCGTATGTATTGTAGCAGCAGCACGCAGCAGGGTTGGCGCGACCGTCATACACACATAATCACGGTAGTTGACTAGATAAAAGTTTCCAGATACTGACGTAATAGCATTATAAACCGCTATTATAATATATGGTAATATACCTACGCAAATATATAAATGTACCTAAGCAGGTATTTTACCTACCTTATTGCATCTTGAGGAAGCAAAAAAATCTTCTGTTTTTTATTTTACTGGTGTTTAAACACCCGTAAACGGCACAATAACTGATCATGGTAAATAATATATTTACCAATCGGTGTTTTAGTTTTAGTCTGCGGTAATTTAATTGTCTCCCACGCGTGTTGGCACTCAAGGAAAAATTTATGTCAGAATTTCTCTCATACAAGTGGGGAGGTGGGGATGGCTGGTTTTGGCGGAGGCAGGGAGTGTCCGTTCTCTACGCAGTAGGATTATGTATTCTCTGCCTGCAAATAGTAGTAGGAGGTGTGAGTCTTTACGCAGACAATAGAAATCATTGTATACTCATACACACTCAAGAACTTCCTTACTAATCACACCTATCGGTTAAGGAGAAATATTTTTTTTGGTTTATTTTTTCCTATAGTTGGGGCTGTTCTGAGGTTTTCCGAGCCTAGTGGTCTATTGTAATCGCCACCTACTATGTATAAGAGAAATATACAAGAAAGTGATTCACAGCTGTAATGGTCTATTAGTATTTTAAGGTTCTTGATTAGATCTCTTCGCTTGCATCTCTACATCAGCTTTGGCAGATTTAACCGTTCGAGCCCTTCTTCATAGCTGCCGTGCTGGAATCCTTATATCATTTTAGTAGCTCTTCTTCGCACACTCTCAATAAGTCTATCTCCAACAAATTATGGACTCCGTATCTGGTATGTGTACTCCAGCACTAGTCATATATAAAGGCCTTATAGGCTAGTAGAAAGAGCTCAGGCGTTAGTATCTGGAAGGCCTTTCGAATGAGATTTCTCTTTTCACAATAGCAGTTATGCGCTCATTCCATCTGCGACTCCCAGCTCCATCTGTGAATGCACAACTTTCAGTTCTGCTCCATCTAGCTTATATTCAGTGAGAGGTTTGTTTTGATCAATATGTAAAAAAAAATATATATATAGCTTGATGAGACAATCATCGGTCCAGGCCTTGATTCGGTCGAGGTCATGCAAAATATGGCTGCCGAAGAATTTTGTACCATCAGCGTAAAGATCGGTAGCAGAGAGGGTAGCAGATTCCAGATCGAATATGTAGGTCAGGAATAAGAGCACAAGTCCAAGAACCGATCCCTGAACCACTCCACTTTCTACTGGCTTTAAATCGGATAATGAAGACCCGATCTTTACTTGAAATTCTCTTCCCTTGGAAATGATTCGATCCAGTTGAGCAGTCTTCCGCGTATAACATATAATTGATTACTTTAAATTTAAAGTTCTTGCTTACTTCTGCATCGATTAGGCCCAGAATTTTTCCGACTTGAGTGGCGACAGCATCAACGAGCGACCAATCCTGCCTCCTGCGACTCGTCAGCATCAGAAGCGGAACCAACGTCGATTCTGGAGCAGTCGTAGACTCCCTGAAGAAATTCTCCAAGGAAATCAAAGCCTAAAAGAGGAAAAATCATTAAAATAATGATCTACAGACTTATCTATCTCTTATTAAATAAGATGCGTTGGAATCTGGGTTTGGAGCCCAGGTGCAATGCATCCTCTGCAGATTTTTTGTGCCTCTGTTTGCTTACAGTTTGTTCCCCAGTCCAATTGCGTTTTCTACAAAATCCAGCGAGGAAAAGATTTCTTCAATTTCATTTGTGCGAACCGAACCGTACTGCGGTTTAAGAAAATGCATTTGGAGTGAACAACCACAACACTATATATATAGGTCATGATATGGTGGAATGAAAGAAATTTATTTACAAAGCCAATGATGATGATAATAATGACAATTACATACATACATTTTAGTTAATTAATTTAGTTAATTAGTTAAAAGTGAATTACTTATAAGTTAAACATTTTAGTTAGTTAATAAAAATAAATTACACACATCCAGTTAAATTGGTTGTAAAGTAAACACAAACAAAGCTGCCATGGAATTCACCTTCTAGGGGGTGAGCGGTGGACTCCGGGCTAACGACTGTTTGTGGTAGGTTTAGGACAGCTATCTTGCCACATGTAAGGATTTACCTTATCACCCATTCACTTCCCCTTCAAAATTTGAAATGCAGAAATTGCGCTTTTATATTTTTTCTAGGAAGGAGTCAATTATTTTACTGAAGACACCAAAACCTTCAAGAAGTGAAACAGAAATTTGGCTAAGAGGCCATGAGCGCGTGAAGGTGAACGATGACGGCATTTGCGAGATCATATTTATTTAATTTGTACTCGTGGTCTATTGGGATATTTGATTACCATGGAACAGTTGATTCTACAATAAGGGCCATCTTCCGAGATAGGGAGTAAAGAGTTATATCTGGACGGAGGGCTGTGCATCCGAGACTT
>JAOPUG010000110.1:14253971-14272898 GCA_027564375.1 Micropterix facetella
CGAATTGACTGGACGCATAAAATCTACTATCGACTAAATATTCTGCGATTAGATTACATTTCGTTATGCGTTCGCCGATTGCTATGCATTTTACCACGATATTTTATATGTGGCCTGCATTGCATTGTTAGGTATTATATACTTAGCATACACTGAAAGTTTTCAGACCTGGCCATTTAAATAAACAATTTTTAAAAAATAATTACAGCATTGGAAAATGGAACCTTTGGCTGTAGAATTAAGTTTGTTTTGTCTAACTGTTATTTGTTTTATTATTGTGGCATTATTTTAAAAATGCCTGCCTGCATTATTATGGATTTAACTCGTGAAAATGTCCGCTGAACGATTTTCTACGATTTTAAGTGTATCTTGACAGCTCATCAGGCCTCGCTCGGCTATAACCTGCTTTGGGTGATGAAATACGAAGCAATATGACAATTTATAGCTAGTTGCAGAATTCAAAAGCGGTTGTGTCCATTTCAGTGACAGCAACAAAACATCGATGCTTTGCGCGGTATGGTCAAAACAGACAGCCATGTAACCTACCACCTGATTCGAGCACCCTTAGACATAGACTTGAGTCAGGTACAATCAATCCTTCACACACATTTGGCTGCTAGAAAGCTGTGCTCGCAGTGGATCCTACACAATTTGAGTAAGACTCAAAGTACGGGATGCATCACTTGGTGCAATGTCACGCGTACTAAATTCAACGAAGGAGTGTGAAATTTAGTGTAAATCATAGTAACAAGTGAAGAAATATGGATTTACATAAATATGAAAATATGGATCGACCATTTAGTCTTTTAACGTATTTTAAACCGTGAACCCAACCCAAGTGGCGCGCTTGCAAAGTGCCGCTGATCGCTTCTTTTTTGGGAAACCTGGACATTCACGTGTGGCTACTGTTGCTTTGGGGAATTATCGTACCCGGAATACTGATTGGTATACGTTCATTAGCTTGCCGGAATTTATCGACGAAATCGGCAAACTCCGCACCATGTTTCATAATGACAATGCCAGATCTCACACGATCAAACAGACAAACGGATTTCTGAACTCTGAGCCATCCTCCATAAAGACTCGATTTAGCCGTCGTGACTTCTTGTTTACAAAAATTAGAACCAATTATGCCGTCAACGATTTGCATCTCCAGAAGAGGCTGTCGAAAACTCGGAAAAACAAATTTCCTAGGTCACCACGGAGGAATAAAATAGAAGTTATCAAAATTGGTTTATACTTATGTAAAGTGTATCAACACTCACGGAGAATCTTTTGAAAAACAATAAATTGATTTTTGGCCATACATTGTATTTTTCTTATTCATTCTGGAAAGTTTCAATGTAGTCCTCGTATTTCGACATTTTTTAAAACAGTTTTAATGTCATAAAAAGCAATGGCGAAATAATATAAACACCGCTCATGACCCGAAGAGTGCGCCGACAAGTCGCGCCAATTTGCTTTCGAAAAAATCGTCGACAAATGGGATTTTCATGTTATATAAAAATGTCTCGCGGCGTGTGATCCCACTCGTTTTGAACCCAGTGGTTAAAGGGACGTGTGATCTCCATTTTTTTTATTTTAAAGTAGCATGTGATCGCGATGTGTTTTTGTTTTTAAACTGGACAGAGAAATACAATTTCATCACTGATTCTTCGATCGTCTTTTTTTAAAGTATCGTCCGCAAAGACTTTTCAACTATTATTAACACCAATGAATTACACGACGCAATATGTTATCTATTCGTTAGGTTTTAAAATATGTATTATTTTTGTGTATTTTTCAAATAACGAACTGTTTTTTTTTCATTTTTAAAATACTATCGATATTGCCCTTATTGTCACTATTTCGAAATTTAATGTGATGGACACCAATCTGAAAAGGTTAACATTGATTAATGGGAATTTTTTAAAGTGCTTTCTAAGTTATATAAAAGGCTGCAATACATCCGGTTAAAGTTTTTTATATTTCTTTAATTGTCTATTACTGCCAATGCCATCGTTAGACCTATCTAAAGCGTAACAGCAAGTGAGGAGTAAGTAACTTTATTAACAGCGACTTCCGCGAAGAAATGTTTACAAGCGAAAAATACTTTCATCAATAATTAGGTGGCGATTTTTGTTGTCAATATAACAGAAAATATTAAAATGTCGATGGCATGAAAATGTCAATGATGTTATAAGTTTGAAATTTATTACTCCAAAAGATTTCTTCCGATAACGATTCTTTTTTTTTTCTTCCCAAAAAAATTACAACACAGTATGTAAAAAGGGAAATTCTTATTTTCGGGCAAAATTATAATTGTAGTTTGCAGGGAATATCCACGTGTTGAGATTTTTGGAATCCAAGAAAGTGATTTCTTGTAAATTACTTCGGCCACCAGAGTGGCCAAGTCTTGAAATTATGCGCGAAAAATGTTAGTATGCACGATAACTGGAGTAAAATACGTCCGTTTTAGAAAAATCTTTCGGCAATCGATAGTTACGGCTAATGCGCAGAGACCATTAAATTTTCAGGTATATACGTCTTACGGTTTCTTTTTTATTGTAATAAATAAAATAATACAATTCATTAATGTGTCACTGGGCGAGAGCTGAAGTATCAAGAAAACATACGAAGAGCGGCGGTGCGTTTAGACATGATTACGTTATTAGCCACGCCCCCAAGGAGTCCGCGTGCGAAGGAGACGCAACGCTGCATTCGGTATCGCAAGAGATTTCTCGCGGGCGACTCGTGTGACCGAGCCCACGCCTCTTACGTCACGTCTTATGAGCCCCTAATATCGACGCGGAGAAATTACTAACCATGTGTTAGATAGATAAAATTAATGATGGAGATGTTTAGGGTTGATAAACGAATTTTTGATTGTGAAAAACCTAGAATCATGAGCTACGTGAGTTATTTCCAAGTTGGACGCTACGTCGTTGAATCTAGTAAACATGGCGGTGCAACAAGTGACGCGTCCCGTTTTTTAAGTCTCAGTCAATTTGTATGGAATCCACCGCGAGCGCAGCTTTCTCATATCCAAATATGAAGGATTGGTTGTAACTGACTGATGCATATTCCTAAGGATACCAGAATCCATGGTAGGTCATATACCTGTCTGTTTCATCGATATTTTTGATGTTGACAACGGTGGACAAGCGACGTTCACATTTTTTTTTTGCTGAGATTGACATCATCGCCATGAATTCTGCAAACCAGCATAAATTGTAGTCTTGCATGGAACTCTATAGAGTCCCAACTTGGCACCTTGTGAGTTCTTCTGTTCCTAATAATTAAAAACCAATTACGCAGTCAACGATTTTCATCACCACGGAGCAGTGGGATAAATGTTACGAAAATTGGTTTATACGAATTAAAAAGTATAATAACACCCATGGAGAATATTTTGAGAAACATTAAATTTATATTTGGCTATGTGTTGTAATACTTTCTGATTAATTTCGGAAACGTTTAGTGTTGCCCTCGTATAATAATATACCGTAATAGACGACAACATTATGTTTTTGATTTATAACTAAAATATAGATTGATTTTATGAAACTAGTGAACCGGAAACTACATTCTATTTAAAACAACATTTTTTTCTAAATAAAAAGTATAACAATAATGTTAATGTCACAGTAATGTGAACGTCTTCTTCATCTATAAAATAAAAAATTCAGGGCGCAATATCCGTCCTCGTCATAGGAGTTGCTTTCTTATTACGGATAAATTTAGGAGGACCAAGACCACCAAATCCAACTCTACCTGTGTCGATAGAAGGCTGCACCAACTCTACCATCAATGCTGCTACATCTACAATATCTACTACTACCGAATATTTCTACTTATATAGAATATGCTACCTGTGGACAGCAATAATCGTATTTAGCATAACCGTGGTTTTTGCCTATCTTATTTCTTGGTGGATTCCTGGAAAGCAACGCCGGCAGTGTATAAAAAAGGTTTATATATTTTTTAAATAAAAGTATTTTAACGTTTTCTAAATCAATGACAATCAATTCTATAGTCGATGCTTTAGCATCGACATGTATTTATCAAATACCTGATTTCATTCTATAGTAGTCGGTAATGATTAAAGGGTGGATAAAGCCGAGTATTCCATGGACGATGCTTGAGCAATGCTTGGAAATCTTAAATCGTTTGTCGCGTATTTCTGCGTATTTTCTTGCCTTCTGGAGTTTTTTTTTTTACATTTTGGAGAATATTTTAACAATGTTTTAAGGATTTCGGTCGAAACATCAAAATGACGGCTGCTGATTTAATTTTTTTGGTGGCAGGTAATTAGTTAAATGCTGATTTCGTTAATGTGTTCAAAGAAAGCACACTGACAAAATAATAGACACAATGAGAACCTATAAAAAGTTTTTGACACGAAGTATTAAAGTTTAGTAATTCATTTAGAATACTTTTACGAAAGAGAAATGTTCTTCGTTTTGTCGCCAATACTGTTACGTATATTACCAGACGAAAAGTAAAGAATTCCGCATGCTTGAGCATTACTTAAGGAAAGCACAGGCGACCGCCTTCAGCCAGTATTATAGAACACAATAGATGCTTAAGCATTAGCCAGTGCTTGATCAATTTGTGCATAAAGAAGGCTCAAACTCTCTACTGTAGATTCTATTGTATGAACATTGCAGGAGTCAAGCGATGGCGGAGAAACTGAAGAAAACATACTCAATCCAGATTTATTTAGTCCGTTTCTATCGTCGAAAATACGACGAATAAATGAAAGGATCTTCAATGGTAAAAATAACAATGTATGCTCATATTATATTTATTATTTTTCAGTTTAGGCACTGTAGGGCGAAAATGTCTCAATCGATGAAGACTGTATGGGCCTACCCTAACACGGCACAGTGACTGTGATTATTCGAGAGTGGTGTGCCTCCCTTGCGTGTCCCGTCCGTCTACTCGTCGTTTGTTGTGATCAAAACAACGTCAGAATGTGCTATGAATAGTTTATTTTTTCAACTGAGTGAGACCCCCCGTTAAGCACCAAGCGCGCAACTGCCGTGGCCGCTATATCTTCGGAGTCTGTTTTGGCCGGCGCAAACGCGCCCCTGCCCTGCGTCACCCCCGTTCCGTCTTCCCTCTTCTACCCGCGCGCCCACCCTTCTAATATTGACATTTTGCCCCGGTGCATAGCGAGAGATCCCACACTAAATTGCATGGACATAGTTTATCTTATATTATATCGGTAACAGCTAATGTAGTTATTTTACGCAATTCAAACATAAATATTTCATTATTCACATTTGTAAAATAATTGCAAATACAGCTATGCCAATCTTTGCCTGCCTCGCGTCTCCCCCCATCCAGCCTAACCACGCAGCACACAAAAAATCCCCTTCGATGGACGCCTCACGGATACATTCCAACGCTTTAGACACTTGAGGCAATTTATTGTCGCTTTCGGAGTATAAGCTCATCCAAATGAAGTATCCTGCCTACTTGAATAAATGCTAAATCTGAAACTTATTCTATTTGAAATTTTGCGCTACAGGGTACACAACGCCGGCCATACCCTATAGGGTACAAACGACACAAAAGAGGTTAAGAAGACAAAATAATTGCTTTTAACTAAATGTAATGGATAATGGAAAGGCTAAACTTCCAAAAAGTTAATTGACGATTCGTAAGCTAACTGAACAAATCAACATAGGAAAAATTTGTTTACTTAACTCATTTTCAACCAAAATGACTCGTTATGTCACTTTGCGTTTCAACCATCGATATTTAGTCTTTGGTAAAATTCTGACAAATGGATATTATTCAATTCCAGGTCGTCGATATGGTGATTACCTAATACATAAATACGGAATGAGCACATTTCTCGAACGCTATGCCTCGATCCATCTTACAAAACAACTCATAGACAATCGGAACTACGTCACATGCCTCGAGACTTGTACAATTCTCTTGAAACATAATTTTTTATCGCCAGAGAATAGGCAAACGTTACTGTCGTCTCTGAATAATGAGGCGAACATTCTAGAATTTTTGGAAAATGCGATCGATGCAGATTTCAATGAGTTTAAACGAGCGTGTAAAGCGATATTTGAGTTTGTAGCGGCTGTTAACGATGATGCGTTTGTAAAATGGGTGCATAGTGCAATTTTCAAACGGATGGTAGTGATGTGCGTTACGAATACAAGTATCGTGAACGATATTAAAGTACCGTTCGAACGTGCGTCGGAAGATGCGCTGCTGGAGTATTTCGATGCGGCTATTTTGGATACCGCCGTGACTCTTCCCGCTGCTCTGGATGCAAATGTCGAAGCTGCGATAGCTCAAGCGATGTCTCTACTACGATTCTTTCCGGAATACCCTCCGATATGTGAGAAATCCCATGCAATGCTCAAATCCGTTTATGAATGTTCAAAAAATAGCAATTCTGATTTTGTCTCTACTAAAAATTTGAATGCTGTGCTGGAATTGGCTTTGAAATCATCAAAAGACCACTCGAATTTGATAGCTTTGATTAGCAGCGGAGAAAATGCAGAGTTTCTGTCTCGATTCGGTAGCACAATTACAAGGTAATATTTTTTAATCTTTATTTTTTTACAAAACAATATTACAGGAACCTATACTGTTGAGATACACCTTAAAATGAACAAAACAAAGACATGATGACAGAAAAAGATAGAGTAGCACATATCAATTTAATCACACTTTAAAGAAAATTGCATATACTTTAAAAGGATGCAGATGGTTATAAAAATATCTTCTTGTTTTGTCTTGTTTTGCCAACACCAACCGACTGAAGTACCAAGATGCCCCATAATAATATTTAGAGGCAACGAGCGCCAACTTCCACCACGTGAAGGTGAACAGTGAAGCCATTCTAGATGATGGCATTTGCGAGATCATGGTATTTGTTTAAATTCATGGTCTTTTGGGATATTTGATTGCCATGGAAGAGTTAATTCTAGACAGTTATGCATCCGAGTTTTTCAGGGAAATGATACTGTTTATAGACCGAATCGACCACCAGAATCCAATCTGAAGCCTTCTCGTTTATGAGAAAGGTTTTGTAGTGGAATGTATTTTGTCTTTATAGCCATCCCGCACAAGCTATTGGTGGTTTGGAGGGCACTGTAATACCCTTGTTTGCACGAGCCACTGCGAGGCTAATTACTTCGCGAATAACAGCAAGGACTTTGTCATGGCGGTAAGTATACCTCCTTGGTCTTAATCTGCCTTGCAGCCAGTTATATATGTCTAGCTGTGCAAGGGGTATTGCTACAAAGAGGGCTGAACTATTTTCTGAATAGCTCCAATGAGCGAGGTTGCTGAGGTCTGGAAATGTGCCGAAAGGCATTTAAATAAAATATTAAACTGCAGGTTCCGAGCTTAGCTCCATGCATTAACCGCACAGTATGCCTTCCAGTAGACATATAATGTTACATTATCAACAAACATTAAGCAATGAGCCGATATAACAAATTTACTCAAATTATTGACGAATCGATTGAACGACAAAGGTTCAAGTGTGACTGTTGACTAACACCAATAGAGTGTTGTATATTTCGATTCAAATGAAACCTATTGATTTTTATGCCAAATTCTAAATTTTCTACTTTTTCATTAGATATCTCATGAGGCCGTTCCCAACCATTCTGGAATCCGTCAGTGAGGATATCACCGAATCAGCAAGAACCAACTACAGGCAATTAATCGATGTTGTTCTGAAGAATCTTCAACCGATGAAGAAGCAAATGGAACATACAGAGAATCTTGCAGTGGTAGATGCTGTAGTGGAATCTGTTATTATGGTAAGATGAAATAAAATGTTTTTTTTTCTTATTCTTATGAAAGGTTTTCTAGAGAGTAGCTTTAAACTTAAATTTCTATACATTTACATATATTTTAAGTGTGTTATTTCCTGTGTTGTATGCGCTCAAAGTTGGGTCATGTAATTCGCTTTAAAATCGCACTTTCTTCAAATGGTATTCCATGACAAATGTCATTGAAAGCTGAGATTTGTTTGAAAATATATGGTCTGATCAACAGTCCCATTAAACAAGCTTGGTCCATAGATGGATTTAAGATTCGAACTGCTGGCAAACCCGCCACCTTGAGGCGTTTTAACGAACTCTATCATTATATCGCCCCGAGACAAACACAGTCAATACGTTATATCCACCTATCCAACTACTCCCACTGCCTACGAGAGTTCTACTCCTTACCACGAGGTACTGGGAATTTTCAAACCCAGTGGGCTATCCTCATGCCCTTCCTCTCAAATTTCTCCACCCACCCGTTTGGTTTCGGGCTCGAAGTTGCTTGCCCAGCCTCTAGCTGCATCAATATTCCATAACTCGGAAATATCGCACACCTAAGGGTCCTTTACTCGGCTCTAACCGAGATTGGTTGGCCAACGGGTCGTATCTATAGATAAGTGACAGCAGGTCAACATCTACCCTCGCGTCATAGGTCGCGTTACACTTCTAGACCTCCCGGCTATTTGTCAGTTGAGCAAAGCCGGTAAACCATCCAGGTTCGCTCGAGGTTTTCTCCCAAATAAGCCGCTATGTGAATAACGGGTTCACCGGTTTAGTCTCTCTTCGGGGAAGCTGCAGGTGGGAGTTAACCTGTGAGTCAAGTCAACCATGTTGATAAATTGGCCATATGACCCGAGCCGCACGGCCTCAATTGGCCCTCCAAAGATACCCTGGCCCAAATTTGGTCCTGGGTATCTTTAGAGTGTAATGCTGTATTTGGATCATTAACCTTTAAGAGGGTTTTTTTCCAAATAGTGTTTCATTCCCAGCGCCAACTTTTTACCAAAATAGAAAATATATGGCGACTTTTAAATTCAAATTTACCTGCAATTAAATGCCAATTAAAAGAACCAGGTATTAATATCTATAAGCACAAATAGTGTAACTAAATCCGCCTCAAAGACTAGAAATACGAGAACGAGAGCCTTTTGTTCCACAAATGACGGTATCGGCAATTAACAACCGATGGCGAAATCGGCAAATAAATCGAGAACTAGAAGTCATTTACTGTTGGAGAGGTTGGGATACCGAGCCCCTTCCTCGTAGGGAGAATCGAGTAGAATTGGACGATCACAAAGGAAAACATAGGGATGTGCAACGATCAGGGACTCTCAATCGTGACTTCACACCTCAACAACATTGACAATGATTTGAACCAGTTAGCCATGCAATTTTAAAAGATACCACAATGTTTCTATTTCAGTTTTGGCCGCGTCTTATCGAATGGAACACTTCTTTCGAAGATCTAAGGACCGTTTTCTGTCTTATGATATTGGCATCAACAAAGCCCATAGACGCATTTGGATCGACCGAAAATGAACCTTCGCTATGGCTGCTTCAGAAGTTGAAGTCCGGTGAAACGGGTAATTCTATTTTGTAATTATCAAATATTGAGGTGTCAGCACAACTTCCTCTCAGCATTATTTTTTCAAGTCTATTGGTATAATCCTACAAGGAACTATCTCAAATAGATGTCTACTTTGTATTTCGATAATAAACCTTTCTGTATTGAAATTATCCATTTTCTGCGACGTAAATCATAGCGTACGTACGAAAGTGGTGGTGCAACTGGTGGCTGAGACGCCATACAGCGCTATACATATTAGTGGTTGTGCAACCAGTGTGGTAGCACGACCAGTAACATTCTGTGCATGTGTCGATGTTGGTTACACCACCAAATTGTTTGCCCAACCAAGAAGACACCAGGTTAGATACCCTCTATAGAACTGGTTACGCCACCGTGGTGTTCCGGTGAAATAGGGCTCAAGTGTCTAGCTTTTCATCCCATATAATAATATTTAGAAAACAAAAACCCCTTTTCATCCTTAATAATGCACTTCCGGATTTTTATTGCTTATTGTTATCTCCTTGCTCTTCGTTCTATCGTTATTTCTTTCAAATGGCAGCCCAGATGAATAATGTTATCAGTCTTCTCCAGTCGAATTGCTTAATCTGTAACTGTAGATGTGTTTACAAACACTTTACTGATTATCATGTACTTGGTGGTTCCAAATGGGTACGTGTAGCATGGGACTGATGGCCACTGGACTCGGGCGGAACTGGGCGGCTGACTCACTGGTCGGTTTACCGGCCATGGTGGCACCTAACCGGCAGAGACCCAGAGAGCTCTGGGAATGTTTTTACCCTAAGACGCGGTGGGTAGATGTTGACCTAATGTCATCCATCCTTAGAAATGACCTGTTGACTGCCCAATCTTTTTTATGAGTTATGGAATACTGCCTTATTCCATTAGGTAGAGGCCGTGCAAGCGACTGAACCTGCAACCAGACAGATGGTCGGAGAAATCTGACCACATCTGGCAGTGAGGGCGCGAGGTGCCCCACTGGGTTTGAAAATTCCCAGTGCCTTGCTGTGGGGAGTTGGACTCTCACGGGCAGTGGTGAAGTTGGATATGTGGATATGCATTGTCCAAATTCCTTGTTCTTATCTCGGGGCGATGTAACGATAAAGTTTTTTGAAACGCCTCGAGGTGGCGGGTTCACTCGTCGCAACGTTACTATTCACCTGGTCTTTGTGGTGTTCAGCTGCAACTCATATTTATCATATTATCCTATAGCAGAACTAGCCTATCTGAATTTTTTGATGAAAATTTTATTGGCCAAACATATTACTTTTTAATGCTTTATTTGGGGCCAGAACTAGCCTATATCTTACTTTAAACAGAAAAGGAGATATTTCATATTTAGAAGTTTATTAGGATCAAATATTAGGAGTTTTATGTAATGCTGAAAAGTGCACTTCTGACAAAATTGAATAAAAGTAGATAGGGTACTTCTGCAATTAGGGGACGATATACTTTTGTAAATTAATGTCACATATGTTTGCTCCTTCACAGATTTGAAACAAAAGAGTACTTTGATAGTTTTACTACCGGCAATCGCAGCACCGGGAGTTTTGGCGCAATCTTGGTCTAAGGATTTATTAAGGTAGGTGAGAAGGTCTTTTTTTGTCCGTCCATAGTATTGCGTAGGACGGGCCATATAGTCTGATGCATGCTGTGCGTCCGTCCGTATGTCTGAAGACTCCACGTGGTCTGATCTTAACCAAATATGGTATGCAGCCTCCTTGGGTGATTCTAAGCCCCACCAGGTAGCAGCAAGTTCTGATGCATGTGCATCTTGGTTTACTTGGCCTGGAGGAGGATCTGACCATTAGGTAGAGCGTATATGGGTATTTTTGGAATCGTGGTGAAGAGAGAAACTTGTTGGAATAGGTTTATAGTTGACGGGCCAAAGTTGCCGATGTATATTGCTACTTTTCCTGTTATTTTATTATTTTTTCATTTTTAGTCTCTCTTACTTTTACACTTTTACACATTTTTAGTCTCTCTTAATATTTTATATGTTTCTATCATATCACCACATTTACGTTGGTCCTCTGTTGTCAATTTAAGAAATAAAGCCTTTCTTCGTACTATAGTCTCTTTATTTCTCTGGGTATCTTAGTAAACTCTCTCTCAACCTTCTCGAGCAGGTCCTTTTTGAAATATACATTCCACATCTGGAATCCATTTTCCAACAGAGGCCGCGCGTAAGTCTTGTATATTTTCAGTGCTAACTTAGATGACTTAAGAAAAATGATTTTCATATCAGGTATGTGAGAAGTCTGCTTTCTACAAATTGAGATATGTGCGGCTCCCAGTATAGATCAAAGGATATTCTGCCCTATGGTGTGTCGGCATCGGGTTATTCGCTAAACGTTAAACATTGCCTATATCGTTATACGCTATGACCAAAATGACATGATGTAACTCAAATTCGTTATGGTTCCGCCAGTATTTTAGACAAAGCGAGAATGAGACGGCGCTCTACTCACTCGTTATAAGAAAGAAAGAGACAAAAGTCTGTTTCAAGCTGTTAAACTCCCAGATAATGCATCACTCTCGCTAAATTGGATTCCGATTTAAAGGTATTTGATTAATCACCAAAATGTTTCCCAACCACGAATATTTCGAGAGAAATTCGATTTTTATCAAATTACAGCGATTCGATTACAGCTCATATGTTCATACCTGCGTTCAATGCAATACACTTCCAAACACTAATTATTTCCACTATAGGAAGCGGTCGTCTCAACCAATCAGGTAGGTTTATTAAGTAGCGATCCATCCATAGAACGCCGACTCCTTCCAATAGGACCGATTCTGTGCCTGTTAATATTTTGACAGTTGTCTGTCTACGAATTCGAGTACATAGCCGATAACGAATAGCCAATAGCGAATAGCTACAACGACAGACATAGGGCAGATTGTTGCCCCAAGATCGTTTTGCTTTAACTAGTGCCATTCATTCAGCTAGTGCCTAGTTTTAGGGTTAATAGTACCGATATGCGGCACAGCACAAATCCGGCAACACTGCCGTGCGCAGCGTCCCCTAACTAACGTCGCTACGGCGCTCAGTATTAGCCGTCGGCGATGGAACTCCCGATCGCCGCTACCTCTAGGTGCGAAAATCGATTTTATGCCTTTTAGCACTACAATAAACTCAGTCAGGCATTGCGACACACTAAGAAAATGCAAACGGGCAATCTGGAACCGCCAGAAAGGAAGACTGAGCAAAGGTGTGACTGCTTCACGATAATGCTCGACCCCACATCTCTTATCAAACCCAGGATCTACTGAAAGGATTTGGCTAGACTGTCAAGCCCCCACCCCTCCCCTACAGTCCAGACCTAGCCCCTAGTGGTTACCACTTGTTCCCAAAAGTAACACTTGGGTGGCCTACGTTTCCGGAACTGATGATGAAGTCAAAGAATAGGTTGCTTGCATCCTCAACAGGTTGGGGGCAGAGCTTTACGACATAGACATACAAAAGTTGGAGCATCATCATCAAAAATGCGTACATAAACATGGTGATTAAGTTGAATAATATGCTCAATGTTTAATTATAAAAACTATATAAATGGTTATGAAACTAAACAATGCTGTATATTTGTTAGAAATAAGGGAACCTTATTTTACGATCAACTCTAGGGCATCGATAGGTTGACGCTAATCGAAATCTCGAGCTATTTATCCAAATTTAGAAGTGTACACATTATGTTTTAGCCATGAACCTAAACGAGCACTTCGTAGCGTTGACAAACCCCAAGAGCCCAAACATCGATTGAGTTGGTGACGAGCAAGCCTCTAACGAAGTTCCCTCCGTTAGAGGTTGAAAAAGTCTTAAAAAATCTACATGAGGACTCCACAGCCTATCCGGATAAAATTCCAGCCGAATTTCTTAAGAAGTGTGTATCCATATTATGTAAACTATGTCGAGAACAATGGCAGAGAGCAGAGAGATCCCTGATTGATGCATGGAAGCATGCGACCATCACGCATATAATCTATAAAAAAAGGAGGCAAGGTAAATCCAGCTAACTACAGACCAATCAGCCTAACACGTGTAAAGGTTAAGTTTCCTGGGATAGCGGTGCCATCATTTAGTGGCTGCTATATAGCATTGGATGACGTCACTGTAACATTGTCTGCGGAAACAAGATGGCGTGGTTTCCGAGACAGCATTTTTGACATTGTGACGTCAAAAAGCAGTGCCACCATATTTTTCGAACGCTTTTTTCAATAGCGATGAACAATTTATTGCAAATGAGTTTCAACTGGAGCAGCGTAGTGACGAAATTATATTTTGAGCAATTTCATGAAGCGTTATATAATATAAAACTTAAAGACTACAGGCAGATGCAATTTCAAAAGAACCTTCGGTAGTACGAGCTTTGTATAAATCACTTTCCTCCATAAGATTATTTTCGTCTTCTGATGATTGCTCATCTTCCAAATATAATAATAACGCTTAATCAAAGTCATCCATCTTTCACCGTGACACGTTTGCTTGTATTCTGCTTTGTGTAATAAGACAGCCGTCATTCTTGAACTTTCCATGTTTCATCACCGTTAATATGGCCGTCTGTTTACGTCCGTCATATTGCGTCCGCTTGTGACGGCACCGCTACCTGGGAAACCAAAGCTTAACTTGCAAAGTCATGGAGCAACGAATAGCAGTAGAATTATGAGCTTTTTTACATCAACCTACGGCATGGCTTCTTAAAACAGATCAATATTCTCAAATCTGCTTCTAAATTTGGTTAAATGTACTCGATATTTTGATGAGCGCCAGCCTATCGATGTAATATATTTGGATTTTGAAAAGGTATTTAACCGTGTACCAACCGGCAGGTGGCTGATAAAATTGGAGCATCTAGGTATCTGAGGCAAGGCAACTCCTAAAATTGATTGAGTCCTTTCTCTCAGGCAAAAAATTGCGAGTGTGTATTGGCGACCGACTGTCGAATGAAATAACTGTCGAAGTTTATATTGTACCTCGTGATCTACATCCGATTATTAAATTGTGTTCCAATATTTTTGCCGATGACACCAAATTCTTCGCAAATCCCGTGACATATCGAGCTCATCTTCGGAGAGATCTGGATAGGATCTGTGTATGGACCGAGTAATGGTTTCGCAGGCACTACTAACCTGAAACTCTATACTGGCTGAACCGTACACAGTTAGCATTCACATACCTGATAAGGAAATTCTTTTTTAACATGTCACCTGAGCTTGCATTGAAAATGCAGTCGTGATAAGAGGCTGAACGGCTCAAAAGCAGTATTTGCAGTTTTGAATCCAAGTCTTT
Source organism: Micropterix facetella (assembly GCA_027564375.1). NCBI lineage: Eukaryota > Metazoa > Arthropoda > Insecta > Lepidoptera > Micropterigidae > Micropterix > Micropterix facetella. The sequence continues at coordinate 14,268,643 of JAOPUG010000110.1, forward strand.
TATCATAAGTTGCAGGGGCTGATGATGTGTGAAATAAAGATATTTTGCTTATATTTCAGGGATGGCTTATCGGTTTTCGCCAACTTGTTCCCTCATTCCTTCACGGAACTCGCTAACCAGGAACAGAGATTGGAAGACACGAAGAACGCTCTGTATTCTCTATTGATGGCTACCAGAGACTCTGCTAATGCTGATATCCTGAAAACCGTCATCGAAATTACATCATGTTTGTATTTATTTACCTAATATTAAATTTCAGTATATAAAAAATTTCAGTATATAATATAAAAACTCTTTCAAAAATTTTAAACTCTTCCCTGCAAGTGGTTCTATCTTTACAAACTTTGAAAGCTTCAGATTTTATTCTGCAGGTCGATTCGGTCTCTAAACAAAATCATTTCCCTGAAAGATATAACTTTTTACTCCCTATCTCGGAATATGGCCCTTATTGTAGAATTAACTATTCCGTGGGAATCAAATATCCCAAAAGACCACGAGTACAAATTAAACAAATACCATGATCTAGCAAATGCTATCACCCGGAACGGCTTCACTGTCCACCTTCACGCGATGGAAGTTGGGGCTCATGGCCTCTCAGTCAAATCTCTATTTCACCTATTCTTAAGGATGTCGGTCTCTCCTGGAAAAGAATTAACTCTTTCCTAACGTTGGATACTTAGGTCATCTTCGACTAAAGTGCGTTCATCTCAGGGTGATATAGCGATAAAGTTCGTTGAAACATCCTGAGATGGCGGCTTCACTTGTAGCTTTGACACTCTTCAACTGCTCTCCTTGGGAGAAATGCTGGGAAATAACCATGGGAGTGGAAATATATGTTTCCTTTGCTTACAACCACGAAGGGTCGCTGTAAAATTTGCCTGCGGCAGTAATAGTAGTATTTAATTTCCGAAACTTTTAGTCCACCCCTACGAGTCTCTTTTCTTATCTATGAGAGTTTTATATTTTATTTTTAGCCGATGAGGTGCACATCTTTGAGGATAAGATTCGTTTGTCCATTGAAGAAATGTGTGGGTCTGACCGTACACCCTACATTCATAATCTGGCTCAATTCGTGTGGACTATCATCGGCGATCGATCAAGCGACCCCAAGATTAGGCTCACCGTACTAGACAGATTCTTAATACCTATACTAAGGTAAGAAAGACATTAAGTATTCTAAAATTATTAGTTTGATGCGGTAATAATGATGATAATGTCTCAGCTGGTCTTCCAAATTTCGGCGATTCCGAAATTTGGAAAGGTCTGTCATAAACACGAAATTTGCGAATCAAGAATTCTGGTTTTGATTAATTAATTAGGGATACGATTATACAATGTGGGCATATTTGCCATTTAATTTCAAACTCCGCCAGATTCAGTTCTTAAAAAAAAAAATCTTACTCTTGTCTCACTTGAGTTCTATGTTACCAAAACTTCATTTATTTTCTTCAAACTTTGTGGGATTTCAAGATAATATAAAAAAGAACAGTATTAAATTTAAAAGTCCATTACATCGACGATGAGCAGTTTTAAACCTACCAACGAGAGCATCGAAATCATCGTAAACTGTGAGGTTAGTAAGGAAAGCAGTCAGATCCTAGGACTTATTAAAAAAAAACCGCCAGATCCAAAATTAATTATCAAAATCAGTTATATCATATTTCCCAACACCATAATACTTCACTGCATAATTAAATAAATTTTAAAAATATGCTAGTAATTTTACATTTTAGTAATTGCATAAATTTACGAGTAATGTTTATTACGTAACTCTTATTAACAGAAAAATTATCCTACTGTAAAATAGACCTATCTGCATCTCACTAGTGATGTGTCAAAAAGCATGAAGCATGTTACTGAAGCATGCTTCAAGCTAGGAAAGAATAAGCATGCCTTTTTTAGGCAGGGTAACGCGCTTCATGCTACACGCTATTTTCTCTCACCGGTCGTGGCCGAGTGACAAGCGAAAGAGACTGTTCATACCCTGCTATGAGTGAGAGGAAGAGTTGCCATTGTGCGCTTTGAGCTGTCTATTACTTCTAACGGTTCCGTGTAGCTTAGGCTATAATAGCCGCAATGTCAAATTGGTCGGCTCGACTCGCGGGGCAAATCCTATCCGGGAGCGTCCTTGGAGAGGGACCAACCTGGTGAACCCGCCGTGTGGTGGATCTGGGGACGGAAGATCAGGCTGGTCTAGACAACTGGTGCACGGGTCGGGTAAACCGGCCGTGTTGTCACTGACTAATACCCAGAGGAGTTTAGAAGTGTATGCTTCTTAAGAAAGTGAGGATAAGTGGGTATCTCAAGCTGCTTATCCTTAGAAACGATACATGGGCCACCCAATCTCGGGTGAGAGTAGCCGAGCAAAGGACACCCCTTACCCGGGATATTAAAGTAAGGAATGCCACTCGCTTGAGGTAGAGGACCATGCAAGCGACCTAGAACCTGCAATCAGACGGGTGGTCGGAGTAATCTGACTAAATCTGGGAGGTGTAGACTAATCAAGGGGTGAGGCTACCCGCAGGGTAGCAATTCCCTGTCCCTCGCCACAAGATGTTAGCCTCTGACAGGGAATGGTCTACGTCCCTAAGTCTCTGTGTTTCGGGATGATATAGCGATAAAGTTCGCTGAAACGCTCTGGGGTTGACTGGTTCGCTTGTAGCAGGTGATATACAATAAATCTGTGCGATGAATCTGGGGACGAAACTGCCCGCACGGGGCGGGCAAACCACCATGTCGTCAATCGACTGAGACTCAGAGGGGTCTGGTAACGCATATTCCCTAAAATGCGGGGGTAGGTATCTTCACCTATCCTTAAAAGCCATCCGATCTCGAGTGACATTCAGAGTAAAGGATGCCATGGGTCTGCAATATATTCGAGTTATGAGCTCTTTCTAAGATCCTAAGAAACTTCTGCTAATATGCTTAACTTATTGAGAGCTCATCATCCAGCGTCAGTGATGGCTTGGTGGAGTGGGTCGACGAATTACACAGCCGCGTTTCTGCCAACAGTGGGTCAAAACACACACTGCAAACTGACATCACACACTGCATACAGGAACAGGTAGTGAATCCTGTAAGACCAACTTTTTTCGCAGGAAAGCACTGGATTTTCCAGCAAGACTCTGGAACAACACACAAAGCGAAGACAAGCAACGTTGTTTGGCTGATAATTTACTAGAGTTCATTGCTGCTTAAGATTGGCCCTAGGAAGTCTACACCTCGATCCGCTAGACTACTATTTGTGGAATATCTCGGTGGAGATATATGGATTTTAAGACCAATATTCAGGTGAACCCATCACCCCGATGCATATCAACGAACTTTAGCGCTATATCGCCCCGAGTTGAGCACACGGAATTTGGGCAGCACAAATCTACTATCCAATTACGCCACGGCCCGTTAGAAGCCGACACCTTAATAGCAGATACCGGGCCATCCTCACTCCTTAACTCCCAGAATGCTCAGATTCCTCCGACCTCACGTCTGGTCGCTTGCGCGATCCTCTTCCTCAAGAAAGCGGCAATTCCTCACTGGAATTATCGCATATACAGGGCGTCCTTTGCTCGGCACCTCACCTGAGATCGGGTGGCCCATGTATCATTTCTAAGGGTAGATAGTACCTACTTACCCCTGCTATCTTAGGTCGCATTGCGCTTCCAAACTCCCCCGGCTATTCCTCAGTTCTGGAAGGCCGGTAAACCGACCAATACATCAATCGTCCAAGACTGCCCAAGGTGTTACCCCGGGTCCGATTGCAAAGCGGATTTACCCAGATTAGTCCCTCTTCGGAGAGGTTGCCGAATGAGGGTTGAGCCTTGAGTTGGGCCGACTGTTATAACAAAATAGTCATATGGCCCGAGCGGCACATGCCCTATTAGGCCCCAAACGCCTTGAGGCCTTGAAGGAGAAGGCGTATAGAAAATTCAGGAATTAAAAGCAGATTTGGTGATGTCATCCGCCGCTACACCCCTAGACTAGCCGATCATTAGAAGAATATGTATAAGAGAAGTGACGACATTTTGAGTAGTTTTATTGTATTTGTTGTTCAATACTTAGTAAGCAACGACCAAATGTACGTCGAAGAGGGAAGCCATATCTGGTACACAGATGGCTCCAAGAAAGGCAATGATGTAGGTTGTGGGATCTATGGTGAGAGACCAAAGCTCAGAGCTAGCGTCAGCATGGGCACATTGGCCTCAATCTTCCAGGCAGAAGTATTCGCCATCAATAAATGTGCGGAGATTAACCTGGAT
>JAOPUG010000110.1:14284314-14297962 GCA_027564375.1 Micropterix facetella
TACGTATAAGTAGGATTTTTTATTTCCTTGATTTCGTTACATGATGGTGGCCGTTTTAATAAGGGTGAATTTTTTTTTTCCAATAAATCATGTGACATATCACAATCAAGAGTAGAAAAATAATATATTTTTTTATAAAAATTGATACGCTATGAAGGCGATGAAATATTTTTTAAAATGTTGAGTAGTTGACTTTATACGGCACCTTAATATTTCTAATACAGGAAAGTTATACTGCTCATAGAACTATTAGTGCGCAATGCGTCGTAACCTAATAATGTGTATAAATAAAACAAAAACGGATTTACCTCGTGAAGTTTGTAGCAACCGACAAATGGCATAGTGGTTAGGTCGCGTGAAGTTTGTAGCACTCGACACATGGCACGGTGGCATAGTGGTTAGGTCGCCTGATCTTACATTCCAAGATTCCGGGTTCGATTCCCGACTGGGTTGAAATTTTCTGTTTGGATAAAATTAACGGAATTGCATTCAATTCTATCGATCTAATGCAACAACAAGATACACGCTTACACACACATTACAGGTACACATACATATAAATATTTCATAATGGAGTTGATTTTAAAAGAGATCGTTCTATCATAATAAACACTCCCATTGTGAAATTTCACAATTAACAGTAGAAACAAACAAACAAACAGTCTTTTACAAATATACATGAAAACTATACGAGTTTTTCCTTAAGTCGATCTGAATGGTATAATATCGTTTAGATAAATTGAGTTATGGGTGTTTTGACTTTCATAACTGGCTTTCGAGCCAAAACAGGGTTTTTTTAAATTATATATGATGCTAGCACATCCATAGCATTAATTCGTTAGTTATACATATTACATCGATATTCTATTTCAGTGGTCGTATTTACTACATTAAAATTTTATTAATTGTTAGGAGCAAAGAGTAAAGGAAGGAGGGATGGGGAAGGGGGGAGGGTGCAACAATATGTGCATTATGTGGCTGTTAAATAAAGGGGTCGCGACCCAAAAAGGCTGGGAACCATTTGATCGTCCGTGAAGCGATTTTTCATGACCGTCTCATCCTCCGGGGACAGCCAACGTGACATCATAAGGAAGACGTTTTGTGTATAGGTGATAACAGATTTTCCTTTCTGTTACGCGCATTTTCCTTTGTGTCACGCACCTTTTCTTTTTTGTCACGCACCTAGTCGCTTAGTATCGAAGAGAATGCGATCATATGTGGGCGTCAAGCTAGGCGCTAGTTCAGGAGATATATTGCATGGGGACGAGCTTAGCGCTTTCAAGTCGTGATGTCATTTTGAAGGACGTCGAAAGGGCGAGAAACTTAAATGATTACGACAAAGAAGGCTTCATTCAGACATTATTAAACTGTTTAATAACCCACATTATCCATTATTGAATGTGCGGATATCGATCTCCGAAAGAACTACACCAATCACCGAATCTATATCCACTTGGATAACCAGGCAGCTCTGATGGCACTAGCCTCGGACATTATTTGGTACAAACCTGCGTGTCTCTTTGGGCGAAAAGAACAGGGCAGTTCTAAGATGGATTCCCGGTGATTCAAGAATCGAAGGAAACGAAAAGCCGACAAAAGAAGCAAAAGAGAACGTTACACGGTCCTGCACCTTGTTGTGGCGTACCAAAAAGCCTGGCAAACCTAATGCTAAAAAATTATGTTCAGAACAATCCTTCAACCACTGGAAACAACTTGTCAGGTTTGAATCATTCTAAAGCGTTAATCAAAGCATAAGAACGTAAGAATGCCCATGAGACTTTAGCGCTAAATAGGAGCAATCTACGCATGCTGGTGAGGGCTCTTACGGGGCTATATGGCCTGAACAGACACATGCTCAACCTTAAGCTCCAGGTCACTAGAGTGTGCAAGTTCTGCCATGTGCGAATGCGGCCTGCCGATGCGTAAAAGATACACCCACCTATAGGTGGCTTCTACCTCCAAGCTGAAGAGGTAAAACAGTCCCGCGTTAAAGCCTAATGCGGGTTTTAAATGACGCAAGCACGGAACTATAGTATGTGGCGATCATAATAGACCAGTAATGGTCGCAGTGATGCAAAGCTCACGAAACCCTGAAAAAGCCCAACGGAACAAATAAAAAAAAGCTCCCTAGCGAAAGTAGAAATAATAAATCTATATATGCGAAATAAAGCCTACAGGCTGTTCGGGACTAAAATTCTTCTTTTTTCAAGGGGTGATCAAGGGGTGATCTCCATCAAACTAAAAAGTAAAACCAAATAATTGGGTCTTTTAGATTTTTTTTATTAAAAGTTAAGTATTTCACTTTACAGGATATTATTCTACATGAAATACTATGTTGATAATAATACATAACATCTTTTGATTTAGGCTTTGGTTACCGAGGAAAAAGCACTTTTAATGAATAATAATATTTCAAAAATAAATATTTATTTCTTAGTAATGAAGGCCTAAGTCAAATAAAGTGGTAGGTTATTTTAAATTCAGTTTTTTACGAAGAATAATATGGCGTTAAAGAAAATCTCTGAATTTCTATTTTAAAAGAAAAAAAACGATTTTTTTAGTTTTCCTTGATGTGATGCACAGAATCACCCTTTGAAGAAGGGATCGAAAATGCGATCTGTCGAAGGACCTTGCGGATTAAATTAAGATGAGAAAAAAACAAAGAAGCTGGTGCTTACAGATTTGAGCGTCGATGCGGCTGCGGATATGTACTTACTGGTATGTAGAAATACGGTTTTTGATACAGACGATGCTGTAATGCACTGTTTCATCGAACTGCAATTGAAGTTTGTCCAGGCAATCGTGACACAAGAAGCATAGATAATATTTTAAAATCCGCCATTGGTAACTTCACACGAACTGTCAAATTTTCTGTTGAATGGCTGTTTTTTTTGTTGATTTCTCTGATAATATGCAAGATTAATTAAAGTACACCTCTGGAAAGTTACGTTTACCCCTTCATTTCGATTGAAGTATAAATATGCGTGTACAATGCGTGCACGTGCGGAACATATGTCATATTCAAAATAGACAAGACTCTGGTGTTTGTTGACTTAGTCAATTTTGATGCTTAATGAATTAGCATTGACTATTAATATTGATTTGCTCCTCAGACCATATTCCTTTCGGAAAATAGTCCATGCTATAAAAACACGACCACATTCCCTACAGACAAATTTATTCAACTAGGGCTACAATTTTTTACTTATTAACCTTGATTCACTACTTTCAGCCAAAGTCAAGGAAACCAATATTAGCGGATACCTGGATAGTGTAAGTTTTACATGCAAGAATGCAAATAGAGTTTATTAAAAAATACGCTGATTTTTCCACTGATGATGTTTCTATAGAAATATATTTTTTGCTAATGTTAAGTTTCTTTTCAATTTGTAACATTAAAATATATACCTACTAATAATAGTATTGTTTGCAATAACAGTAGTATGTTTGCAATAATGAATAGGATAAGATAGGTACATTGAAAAAGAAACATTTGAGAATGTTTCTTTTTTCTTTTTTGATTGTTCTCTCGAGAAGCTTCTCTCGATTGCTTCTCTCGGTTCTCTCGATTTCTGATCCGGTTTTTGGAAAATGTTGCCATAATCGGATTTTTAATTCGAAAATATCTCGATATCTCGCCCTACTGAAACGATTCGCTGGTCAGACTATTGCTGACGACAGATGCTCTCTTGTTTATCTTTGTTGTGATGCGCGGCGGTATGGTTGTCATGGTAACGCGGACGTATGCACTAAGGATATGAAATTTTATTGGTAGACAGAAATCAAGAGAATAAATAGTACAAGGAAATGGAAACTCGCGGATTATAGGATACAAATGTATTTCCAATGGACCTTTCTGGTGCAAACAATCCCTCAAAAAATAACTATTTGTCACGTGATTCATATAATTGACCTCAAATTTAAAATTTCCGAATATGTATTATCTGTGTAACTTTACATTTTATTTGGGAAAAAAATACTGCCATAATCTCATATTCCAAGCTTTATCGATGCTATGAACTTACTTATATTATATAATAACTAGTTTTACCCGTAGATCCGCCCGCTATAATATCGTACAACAACGCGTACGAATGTTGTAATTTGTCATTGTAAGGAAAAATGGAACATTAATATATACATTCCAGACACCTCGGTCGTTATCGTGAAATATTCGACTTCCAACATGCGAATTTCCCGTTTCCTCTGGATTTGTTGGATAATTTTTTTGCATTATCTCGATGGTAAATAACCTATAATAATCGTATAATCGTAATGTATTTACGTGGACTTTATATTGTAGGTGTGGGTAACATGTAGGTGGGTATGTTGTAAGATGAGGGGGCCAGGTCAGCGATCCACATAATGGATTTTTCAACTTATAACTTCAGTGTAGAGTCTATTTTGGTTTTGGTATCGGGGGCGAGGAGGTAAATAGTCCAGCTGGAACTAACCCAAGAACATGCCACATAGAGCTGGCCATGCGGAAAGCATCGGTTGGGTAGATAAACGTCTGCAACATTGAGCCTTTGACCTTATGACCTATTAATAGCCATAGCAAAGCATAGTTTTACTAGGTCGGATGATATAATTGGGATCCTCGGAATCAAAATATTTTCTCCGTTGCCTCACCCAGTCAAAATAGTTGCATTTAACAAGTAATTTTAGAGGTCGTTTATTTGGAAACGGGTGTCGTTGCATAATTTTGGTGAACTTAGGTTTCCTAATAAAATTATATGTGCTCCATGTTTTAGTTTAAGGCCGTGAAAGGAGGAGTTAGATAGATTAAGGCAGTTGAGAAACTCGATGGGATATTGGACGGCCTTTTGTTCATTAACAACCATATCAACGGACTTGTATGTACGCATTATCGATTTAAAGCGATCCAGGATCAAAGCGTTGATGCTTTCGACCGCGTTATTTCTCGGGGTTAATATAGCTCGGTCATGAAACCAAGAAAGTGACCGATGTGAAAGAGACTCTGTGTCAGGATAAATCAAATTAATGATATCGTGGATATCGCCTACGAGTACAAAGGTGAAAAGATGAACGCTGTAAAATGAAATGACGCCGTTCCGACGAAGAATAACTTCTCCGATTTTCAAATTCCCTTCGTGATCCGTTTCGGAGATATGTCGTCGACGGTTCAAACTACTTTCCCTCCGGTTTCACCTCTGTGTGGGTATTTTATGCCAGAATCCTGAAATACGTATCGTTTTATTCACCCACGGGCTTATTAAACCGAACGTAAAGTTATCATGAATGCAACCATCTTTTTTACACCATTAGAGGATGAAATTCGCCACTACCAAAAATACCTTTATGGTAGAGGCAAATTTCATGCCCTAATATTGTAAAAAATATGGTTGCATGATGTAAGATGTCGTTAAGTAAACCGAAAACCAAGTTTCCATCCCGTTTCGAAGATACGTGTTTATGGAACTGCAACCCTTCTTTATCACACCGTTAGGGGTAATTTTTCCGAAACCCTCGGATACCGATCGCCTTATTTGCTTCGAGAAGTAGATATGAAAATCCGAAAAATTCGAGCCTCTTTTATACCCCTTTTGGGGGTGAAATTTGCAGCCCCCTGGGACACGTCCTTCCTAATTTTCAGCGTGAATAGATCACCCGAATCTCAACTTCCCAACTCGACCCCCCCCACATTGTTGCCCTCCTTGGGGGTAAAAATTTCAGTCCCCTAGGACAAGTACTTCCAAATATTCGGTGGGAGTAGATCATCTGAATTTCAAATTTCCAACTTGACGCGTTTCGAAGATACGCGTTTGACGACAGGAAACTGCAACTCCCCGTTTTACATTGTCGGGGGTGGATATTTCCAGAACCTTCATATACCTATTATTTGTGTAGAGGAGCCGAATTGCAAGTTCAAAAAATTCAACCCTCTTTTTTATGATGTTAGGGGATAAAATTCGCAAAACCTTAATACGTACTTCCTAATTTTCTGAGGGGAATACATCACTCGAATTTCTATTACCCCTCTTGATCCGTTTCGAAGATACGTGGTAGGCCATATGGAACTGCAACCGTTTTTCACACCGTCGATGGTGGATTGTTCCAAAACTCTCGAATACCTCTCTTCTTATTTGCTTTGGGGAATAGATAATTAAACGAATTACAATTTCATAAATTTTAACCCTCTTTTATCGCCATCCTTTAACATGTACTCGTACCATATAATATTCTGAGGGGAGTAGATTACCTGAATTTAAATTTCCCGTCTCAACCCGTTTCGAAGATATGCGTTCGGTGGGCTGAAATTTATAACACTTCGGTTTGGTAAAGTTAAGGGATGAATTTCGAATGATCCCTTTTTAATGGGCGCCTTCGTCGCGAGGAGAAGGTGTATGAGAGTAGTTTTGGCTCAGCAATGATTATGAGTGAGTGGAATAGTGAGTCAGGGCCTTCCGATTTTATATGTAGAGATAAGTATGTACAATATGCACTTGCATTAATGTTTAGTTTAGGAAGAAAACAATGAAAGTAGAGCAATAGCATAATTTTCTCGCCAATACAAAAAGTCAATTAAATATGCAATAAATTCAGGAGGGTGTATACGATGCTACTGTCAAAGTATGAATCGCGAATATATAAAATGAATAAAAACGATACTGTAAGAAGAAGAATGCTTAAGGGCTGGCACCATGTAAACCTGAAAAACATCACTTCGTAGGATTACAGATGCTGCAATATTATGAAATACTTAACTTTATAGTTAGATACCTAGATAGAAATTCTTTAATGCTCATTTCAAAATAAAATAAGAAACAGGCGAATTTATTGCATAAATTACAATCTCTTACAGAGAACCTTCATGGAAGTGAAAAAATGTAGGTCCCAGTAGAGTAAATATACAGAAGAACTTAATATTTATCAAAATATTAATCACATAACAAAAATTCCAATATTTTAAGAAAATAATTCAGATTTAGACAAATGTTCGCAAGGAGCGGAGGACAGGAGAGGATGGGATGATACGTAGGATAACTAGGAATTGAGGGATATGAAATGTTCTTTTAGACACCTGAAAAGTAGAAGGCGTCGGTGCGTTTCTGATATTGGACGGGAGCTGGTTCCAAGTTTAATATCCTGACTGGAGCGAAGTGAAACACGATGACTTCCTAAGTGGGTGCATTTTTCAGTTAGGTATGTGTAGGGATAGGTAGATAAACTTTAAATTTTATAGGGATATTTAGATAAAGCTTCAATATATATTGCGATTACAGTTTTATTTTGTGAAATTCCTAAATATTTGGTGAATTAGAATCACTCGGTGAAAATCAGTGGAAAAGTTCGAAAATGATTTTGTTGAGATCATATTTTCACCCATTTTTTTTTATTTCTCTACAAACGTAACCTATGTCATCTTAAAGATAATAATCTCAAGAAAGTTTTTGATGCATTGAGGCCCTTTCAGAGTACACACCTTTTTCATTAAAATTCAACAACTTCTCATTATTTTATTATATTCTTCCAATTTAATATAATGGAAATTTTTTACTGAATTTTGCTGAAAAACTATAATATTTCAAATTTTTTCTAACTCTTTTAGGGGGTTCATTCATTCAGGAATTGATACAGGGACATGCTATTTGAAAATCGTAATATAAAAATCATAAACCCACTTTAACTAAATATTTCTCCTCGCATTACTCATACATATAATATATTATTAAATAGGGCATTAATTTTCTAAAATTTTAGACCTTTATATAATTGTCTATTGCCTCTACGATACTACCCTCCAATCTAGCAAAAGACGAGCACTGCACATTCCCGGAGATTCTTTTGCTTTCTTGGTAGTTTTCTGTATAATATAATAAATTTCTTTTTATGCATTTAGTTGTTAAATAACAAGGCAGCATTTAAACTAGAGTAGAACCGTACTGTAGAACTGTATAGAAGTAGAACCGTACTGTAAAGCTCTTTTATTGTTACTACACACATTCTTTTATTTAGCACCAACCTACATTTTATAAACTAGATACCTAAGACATAAGTAAACATTTTTTATTACCCAGTTTAGGTATCAACTCGATTACAGAACTACACACTTTAATTTATATTCTAACGTAGCAATCAATAGTTACATTGTAAATTTTTGTATTCGGCGACATAATATATGTCAATATTAGTCAATATAAAAGCTTCATATATTACCGCTAAGTTTTTATGCAGAAATAAATTTATCATATCTTATCTTATCTTATAACATTTATAGTTGAAGCATTTGCAATTATATCTTATATTTCGGTTGTGTGATATTTGGTTTTGGCACCTCTGCATGCATGCCCCCCCCTTAATTATAAAAGTTCGGTATCTTTTCAACCCTACTCGTTAGTTCCTATATGCTCTACCGAGCAAAGCCTATAAAACTTATGCTTTCGCTAATAATTTCGTTATAGTTCATAGAAAAAACTCCCTATTCCGACGAGGTAAGCATGCCTTAATCTTTATACTGAACACGTACAAACTTTGGGTGAGTTGTAATAGCTGGCTAGACAAACTAGAATTTGACCATTTGGCATTAGATCTACCGCCATTGGATAAGCAAATTAGCACGCGTTAGTAAAAACACACGAAATATAGACTATGCCAGTCCTAGTCGGCGATTACGCTTCAACAAAATCTCTTAATAATTTAAAACAAAGCAGATCTAATAGAAATTCCAATAAAAAAATCAATCGCCGCAAATTCGGAAACGTCTATAAAATCTACTTCATTTAATTTTGGTTATGTTGGTCGGTATATTTATTTATTTGTCATTATGCGACCGGCAGTTATGACATAGCGTTCTGCTTTACGTATTCGTAGATTATTTTTGTAGTTCTGTTTGTACATTGCCCTCATATATCGGAAAATTGAGATTTTTTTCAAACGTTGCCATTTTCACAGCCTCGTATCTTTTTGAAGTTCTGAGATTGAAATTCATACTTAGAGCCCGGGATGAGTTTGATACACATACACTTTTAAACATCACTTGATTCTGATTGGATAATTAATCTCTGAGATATGATCCCGTTTATGGATACATGTCGAATCCGGAAAATCGAAAATCGTGGGTTCACTTTGGGAGTGCCCAGTTCGCGACTTCTGCTTGCCACGAATACTGGAATATCGGACACTGGCACCGGATACATGTCTATCATACAAAACTTACATTTTTTTGTATCGATGTATTTTGACGCTACATGACTACACTATAGTTAATGGCTGGCAATGTCATCTCGTGAATGTCATCGGGATACAACAGCGCGAACGCTCCTCTCGTCGCCGGAATACCATAAAATGTGCAATTGCTCTACAAGATGATTCCAAGTTTCAATTAACCATAGAATAGTATATGTGTACTTACGGCTGGGTATTACAAAATAACACTGTTAGGACTACGACTCTCACCTGAAACAAGCAGAAATAAAAAGTAATTAGTTTCAGGAAATCAGTTGCTTGTGGATGTTTGTGAGTCATCATTAATATTTTGACGTATATAATAGTATCTATGTTTATTGCAGCGTGAAAATGTAAAATTCCGAGAAAAACAAAATTCAAAATCCAAAACCCTTCTGAGTAAATTGAATTTTTGCTTTATGTAACAAAAATATTGGATAGCTTGAATTATGTAAATATAACATATATAAATGTAATATATATTTAACATTTATTTTTAAATCCAGAGAAAAAATAACAACATATCTATACTTTGCTACATAGGTACTGAAAATGTGAGTGTATTGAGCTCTCCGACTAAAGGAAGAAACTCACAAAACCAAGAAACGTAACAAAGGTCAAGCGCGATCGCATTGAGGGACGCTTTGATTTATTTGTTGTCTTCGAAGAGCGGATTATTTGTCGTCCGTCGCGTAGAGAAATTACGATATTTGCCGTCTATGTTCAATGAAGGCACGAGCGATCCAAATACGAAGGCGAGGGAATAAAGGACTTCATCCACTGGCATCTCCCTTATCGGCCGGTGAGAAACAATCGCCGAAGGGGCCGCCGCCGGCAAGATTGCCACGTATTACAGTCCGCTTCCACAGATCAGGGAAGAAGTGTGAACAGATAATACACTAGATGCGCCATCAATATTTCCTCTAAATTACACAAATTAGAGAAAGATAAGGAGTGTTTCTGTACATTTTTATCCAGTACTGTACATTTTTATATCTTCCGTCTCTGTTTCCGTCTTTATCACTTACTTGCTGTCTCACTTTAATTTATTTGTTCATAGTAATGGATCCTAAGGCATAATAATAGATCACAAGAAGACAGGCGAAGGCAGAAACTCCGCCCACTGCTTGGGCAGTTATAATTACGTCTTTTCTGCCCGGGATGTCGTGCAGCGACAATTCCGCGCGTACCAGAAGGATAGACGCGAGGGGGGAGAGCGACAGAGACGCATACGTTTATTGAAGACATTATTATGGGAGAAACCCGTTTATTATTGCAAAAAATATCAATGACAAAATATTGAATGTGTTTACTTTTCATAAGTGAAATAAATAAAAATCAGTATAGTGTGTTGGTAAATATAACAATGTCGTTATATTTATGTTTCGGACATATGACCTCACCATAAAGCGCAAGGGATGGCCAATGAGAAGTAGGTCACAGTTTACGCTATTAAAGGGGGTAGCACTCCCCGGTAGGGGAAGTACCCCGATATCTCAGGTCTCTTCAAAGAGACCTGAGGCATCATGCTCCACAAATTCGCGAAACACACATAAACACAATCCGCAACAGATTAATTTGGAGACTTCTGACACCTCCGTTGGCCGATTGTGAGGCAGTTCGATGGACAGAGACCCGGTTCGGGCCTCGGCTTTGATACAGCGATCGCTGCGCCGTCGCCGTCGCTGCGACCCACTCTAAGTTAGCGGCGACATCTTCAAATGCGACATTGCCCGCTCCACTGCCATCTGATACCCGCTACCAGAAAGATAGACCTGTCATCACTATCGGCAAAATAAAAAACATAAAAACGTAAACACGGAAGCCGTCACGACAAGAACGTCTGCTTCGATGCTGCGATAGAAAGCAGTGAAGACAAAAACTAAAAATTGATCGAGGTGAGAGGCTTTGGGTTTAGGAGGTGAGAGGCTAGAAGGTTTAGGAGGGACTGAGGTCTCAGACTGACGCACTCTCCTAGAAAAGATACAAAGAGTGCTAGCAAAATTGGAGAAAATTGACAGAGTTTAGAGTTGCGGAGGCAGGACGTCACATAGTGGGTACCAAACCAGTAAATGCCTAACGCATGCACTAACCGCATCCAATAAAGCATCCTGTTATGTGCTCTACGGTTTAGCGGTCACACAAGCAACACGTATCGCCGGTGACTCCAACGTCGAATATTTTGCCCATGACTTCTACGAGCTGTGTGGTATAGTTGTCGAACCGCAGAAAATCTGCATTCTTCATCTTCACCTCTACGGCAAGAAGCAATGGGCGAGGCGGCCCATGCCCGTAGTTTTCCATCTCTCCTACCAGACACGCATACTTTCCATACGTAAAAGATGGGTATAATTTCCTAACGTACTCACCGGATCAATGGACATACTAAAATAGTCCACCGGTTCACTACGGCAAGTCCACGAGAATGTGCAAGCTTTAAAATAGGTGGGCAGGATAACGAAAAAATGAGGGTGGACTTAGTCCTATATGGCGTACTTTACATGAGTGACAAAAATGCCGTTTGGACCGACCGGGAACAAAATGCTCAGTCGGCTCGACTCACTCTACGTAACGCCAGGAAAATAGCTTGGCGTGAGAAAGGAAGGAAAGGTATGCTGTCAAAGAAACGCCTAGACAACGAAAGTTTTCCGGAAAAGCCACCAGTCAACCGTTCATCGTCATCACCGGGTTTCGGCGACGACGTCCTTTCACGAGCAGTATCGAGACATAGCCGGGAATAAAGATAATCTGTTTCGCTAACCTCAGCCAAGGATCAGGTCCAGCGAGCTGGCCGCCCTTCCATATACCTGAGCGTGACTTCTGTCACTCACCAGTAGGGAAGCATCATCCGCATATGGGCTGATGGTGCACCCCTCCGGATAAGGCAGTTCTACAGACTAAGACCGAACACCGACCCTTGCGGACACTCCGTCAATGGAACCCTTGTTGCGCAGGTAGAACCCACTTAATCGTAACTGACCTATTCAAAAAATAACTCCTCACAACATTAAGCAGGCCCTTCGGACACCGTAGGGTGCGGAGCTTAGCAGTCACCATAGTAGCACCCGTAGTCCACGACCCAGTCCTTGGCAAAAAAGATAGCGTCCTCCGTGCTCTTTTTGCGGAGCATGAACTTACTATTTAGTACAAAATTCACATGACTTTTACATTTTTATTTAGGTATGTTTTGGGCGCCGTGAGTAGGCGGCGCCTTTGCCAATTGCAGAAATGCCGACATCCCTTTCAATATCTTCAAATTTTTTGAATAAATCACAAAACGAACCCTTCGAGGAAAATCCCATTTTCCGAGTAAATTGCGCCAGTTCTGATTTTTTAAACCCTTCCTGAATATTCGTATTAAAAATGGCCGTTAGTGGCAGTGTCTATTTATCCAAAGAAGTCGTTGGCATCGACATTACCCAAGCAATTTATCGAGCCGCGCCCGTTTTACTCCTGACGAACTGAAATCAGAGTGAGTCGATCAGGGAAATTTCCGTTCGCGCCGCATCTGCCACGAATATGCATAACTCGCCGTATAATCTGTGCCGCTACTGGGCGCCTCTTTCACCCCATTCTTCCACGGGGCCTATTCTGTTCCTTTTTACCGTCGCATGCACCCTAACGATAACAGCAAATGAATGTTTGCGGACAACACCGTCCGTTACGATATAGCATGTCTTCAGGGGGAATCGCGCCTAAGAGCCGACACCGCTTGGAGCTGTCTACTTGTTTCAAGCTGTCTCAAGTTTGTTTAGTTTTATCGCATAGCATACCGTTTAATAGCGTTTTTTGTAGAAAAAATCTGATTAAAACGGAGTCTGAATAGCAAGTAACGTTTCCGTTTTATCGCATTCCGAAGTGTGAACTAGGCTTTACGTTCCAATGATTATTGCACGATTCTCTGCATCTCAGCCATAAAACTCTCACGAGTATTTGGACAAAGACCAACTATTTCGAAATAAACAACCCAAGGATCTATTAAAATCTACGAAAATTTAACTGACCATTCTGCACCAAAGCCTCATTTTCCAAATAATAACGATTTGCAATACTCAAGTCGACATAGACTCTGGAAAATTTAATGTTTATATTATAGTCCAAAGCGACTATCTCGTTTTGGTGGGTGTTCTAACTCTTAGTCATTAATGAAATAATGGATCTCTCAGTTTTTGAAAGCATATTTGCATAATCATTTGTATAACTCCAAAAGAATGACTAATTATTGTTATGGTACTTTTTCTGCAAAATGATTTTTTGACAAAATACTTTATCTAGATGTTTAAACGTGACATTAATGAAGAGAATTTAAAATCCATTAATAACGATTTATTTTCAATACTTAAATACCTGAATTCAATAGTGAAATATTCCGATTTTATATTAGAAAGTTTAATTGCCATATTTTTCTAGCCTTTTGGCAATTCTGGCCTTCTATTAAAAAAACAATAATTTAGTGGAA
>JAOPUG010000110.1:14337376-14348651 GCA_027564375.1 Micropterix facetella
CGTCCCCGGGTCAGCCGCACAGCGGGTTCACCGGGTTGGTCCCTCTTCGGGAAGGCTCCTGAATAGGAGCTGCTCCGAAAGCTGGGCCGACCAAAACAAAACTGCCATTATAGCCCAGGCTCCACGGAGCCATTGTGACCCCATCAAGATAACATTTGGAAAAGTGTAATATGACACCGTTTATCAACCAGATTTTTTCCGTTTTTTTTAGAAACTCTATGATGGCTATGTCGCAAACGTCCGAATTTTTCTTCTCGATGAGACAGAATTTCGCCAAGCATTTAGCGTCGACCTCTATAGCGCACTGGATTCTGGGTAAGTGGACTTTTTAATCTAAGGTGACTGCTGTTCCATCCTGTGATCATGTATCGCTTATTTCTCACGCGCGCTTCTCTTGCATAGTAGTATTAAACTGAGCGGGAGGCTTGTCTCCAACCCTTGTTGTCCACCTGGATCAATGAGATCTTTTGTAACTGGATAGTTGAGTCAGTGGTCTGCTAGAAGCCCTATACTACTTACCAGTTCACTCAGGTCACTGATCTTCAGGTTGGACTGATACTGTGCTCATCCCAGTATACTGTGCCTTTTTTGCGTTTTTGGAGCACTTTTCATTCATGACTGCAGGTTGTTTCACGAGGCACTTTGAATAATTTACGTTTGTTCTTCCTCACTCCTCACACGCCGAACTAAATACGGACAGTAACAAGAGTGGTACGTCGTTCACTTCACACCTTTCAGGAACAGTCGCCCTCTAGTGGGAGAAAATGGCAGCGAACATCCAACATGGCAATTGATATAGAAATATTCTTCAAAGAATACTTAAAACAATAAAAACATTACAGACATTATGTGTTTTTATTTTTCAGATTGCCGACCCTTTCAATATGATCTAAATATCTATTGACTTTTTTCCACAGGCATCGGCGATCGCCACCTATCCAATATACTGTTGCAGCGAAACGGCGCTATCATTGGAATCGATTACAACCTTATTCTGGACGAAGCCATTGGAAAACCTGAGATTCCCGAATTGATGCCTTTCAGACTTACGCCAAAGATGGTCTCCGTCTTTGCACCGAAAGGAATTGGTAAGCTTACGAGATATTCTACAATTTAGTTCAATCTAAAATTGCCCTCCATGCTCTATTTATGCCATCACTAAAATAAGCAGAACCTTGATTCTGTCCAATTCTAAGTCAATATTGAAGCTCGACAAGTGGTATTAGTGAATCAAATGTTTTACAAGCCTGCGTCGACTTGCTCAAAATGTATTGCTGGATCCAGCCAAAATGTCACCGGACAGAGGTATGGTAGTGGACCTGAAGTCACTCTTGCGAGAAGATTATGACAATAGTAAGTTTGATGCCGTTGGCGTCCAATGTCAGAATGACTGGACATCACTTGGGGACTTTTGCATTCCCCCTCCAATACACTAGAACAGCGTTTCCTAACCTGTGGTCCGCGGACCCCTGGGGGCCCGCGAGTATCCGTGGGGTCCGCACGCTCATTGTTGGACTATATAAAAGCAATAAATAAATCCTACGAAAAAGTCTCATGATTGCGCTATGCTTAGCATGGCAAACTACCGCTATGCTTAGCATGGCAAACGCGCACTGGAGGGCGGAGCAGATGAGTGAAGGAAGGTCCGGCTTCATGGTCTTCGCACGACTCTTCCCCCTTAATCTTTTTGATTACTGATATTACTGGCCTGACAACGGCACAGGAAAACTAAATAGCATAAATATCCTGTGATTCAGCTTTGAAACAGAATTTCAAAAAATCCTCTTTGTCAAGTTTTGGATGAATTTAAAGAAATATCAGAAAAAGCACTGACACATTTCCTGCTTTTTTAAGCCACATACTTCTGTGAAAAGTAATTCTCAACTCTTGTATGTACTAAAAACAAATAGAGAAACAAATTACAAGTGAAACAAGATTTGAGACTGCAACTTAGTAGTGATATCAACCCAAATATCATTGATTTAGTTGCAAAAAAGCAACACCACCTGTCATATTGAAAATTACATAATAATGCATTTATAGTTATGTAACAAAATTACATGTGGTGTGTTAAAAAGTATTTTTTATATATATTTGTAGTACTAATATAAATTATGCAAATTTATTACCGTTTTTTTACTAAGGGGGTCTCTGGTTATTATGCTTGATTTCCTAAGGGTCCGTAGGTGGAAAAGGTTGGGAAACGCTGCACTAGAAGATAATGTTGTATAACTGGACTGCAAAGATGCTAACATTGTATTTAAATACGTTTCACCATACACTTCCAGGCTCCAGCAACCTTGCGCCCTGGAGCTATTCAGAGGATAGTTCATGTGCCCTCTGCATAATACCTTTTGAACGGCTAGATATTTTAGCTGGTTGCAAGTCGGCCTCAGATCAAGATAGGTACACCTACTGCCATGATGCTGTTATTCATAATTAGCCTCTTAGTGGCTTGTGCCAACAAGTCTGGCAGTATCCTCCAATCCCCCAATCCGTTTGTGCGTAATAGCTCTAAAGGCCAAAAACATTCCAGTCGAAAACATTTCATAATAATCGAGAAATTTCTCTTAAAATCTCGAATGCACAGTCCTTTGTCCGGATCTAACTCTTTACCCCTACTTTACAAGATAACCACTGTTGTAATAAACAAATATCCTCGAGACCATGAGTATGAACTAAATTATTATTATTATTATTTATTATTATTATTTATTCTGTACAGGCAGCTTTGCTGATACATCCAGATTAGATCTTGTAAAGCTAGTCATAACAATATTAACAAGTTTTTAGGTCCAAATCAAGTCTGTTTTTTAAACTGAATGACAGAGCTTGCACTTATCACTTTAAATGGTAGTTATCCACATGTCCACCACTTTATTTTGCAGAATATTCTTTAGAGGATTAAATTTAAATTTTGCATGGTTGAGTTTTTTGCTGTGAGCTCGAAGATTTGTGTTGATGTTGAATTTCTTAATATTCTCTAGCCCATTTATGTACATTGTAATTATTTGTGAGAATTTTATATGTCTCAATCAGGTCCCCTCGTTGTCTTCTTAAGTTGAGAGTAGTCTGTCCAAGTAATTCCAAGTGATCTTCAGAATTCCTATTCTTAATCCCCACTGGCATTATGATTGCCCTTCAGTGCACCTTTTCCAGGACATCTGCATCTTTGCATAAGAAATGGTTCCAGAGCTGATAGCCATATTCAAGAATAGGTTTTACATGTGCCTTTTTGATTTTTATAAACACCTCTATTGACAGATGTTGGAAAGCCTTCCTTATCACATAGAGATTAGAGTTGTCTCTTATAGCGATTACAGCTATGTGTTTTTCCCATTTGATGACATCACTAATTGTTATTCCAAGATCTTATTGTTGCATAACTGCTTAATTGGGAGTTTGCCAGGAAATATTGCGTGTTGGGGTTGCTTTTCCCGATATGATGCACTAACATTTCTCGGTGTTCAAGGTAAGCAACCAATCTTCCATCCACGCTTTGATCTTGTCAAGATCCTACTGAAGCTGTCCACTGCACAGTGGTGGAGTGGGGGGTTCGGCGGGTGCGAATTTTGAAAATCTGACGTGCACACAACACTCACTGTATCTTGTGTTGAGTCTTTGCGCTCAGCGATGGGCATTGAGAATGTTTTAAGAAGAGCGTTCCATGTAGTAGAGAGTTTGAAACCGTCATCTCTATTCAATAGAGACAAACTTCACGCGGTAAATTCATTTTATCTTATTTATAATGTCAAATAACCGCGATAGTCTTCGACTTGAGTTTAATATATTTTTTAATCGCCCCGAGTTGAGTTGAATATTTATGCCAATTCTACACCAATCCTAGGAAACACTTCTTAGCCAACCGGATTGTGGACCAGTGGAACGGTTTACCTGCTGAAGTTGTTGAAATGTATAGTGTCAGTGCATTTAAAAATGCATGCAATTTCATTTAGTTAAAAAAACACACTCTTAATAAACACGGCGTTCAGAATTCAGTAGTATCAGCAATTATGCTAGCTGTCTGTAAAACTTAATAATAATAAGGAATGGTATGCAACCCTCGGTACTCAGTTATTTATTTCTTCTCCGCAGAAAAGCTCAGAGTCCACATGTGTAACGTTCTAAGAATTCTGAGGGATTTTAAAAATTTCCTCTCGGCCGAAGTGGAAATATTTATCCGAGATTTGGGTGGGGCTTTTGCTAGTGACAGTGGAACACACACTAGGAGCTGCGGTTGTTCTTATACTGCGAATGTTGATAAGGTAATAATTTGAAGATATTTTATCCTTAATTTATTCATCATGGCAGGCAAGAGGGTGAGGCAGGCAAAATGGATGGGTGTTTTTGAAATGTGAATAACTCAGCTGTTTTTTAACTTTAAAAAAAATATATGAAAAATTAAAGCTTACATGTTATCATTTAACAATGGAAAAGTGAAAGTTAAACGTGAAAAGTCCTGGTGTAAAATTCTGCGAAGTGTTCGACTACTCACTTGGAGTGCTGCAGCCCGTAGTCGGACAGAGCGCTCTGTACTTTGATTGAATTACTGTTTGTCTCGTCCTTACTACGGAAGTTGATGTCCTTACACTTCGGGGAAAACCTCGAGATTTTGGATTCATTGCCAATGCTGTCATCCTAAAATTCAGTACCATCTGTTGATTGTGTCATGTTTTGAAACTAAACCGTTACGACTGATATTAAAGCGTCGGTGAAAGCGCCGCTTCATGACAATAACAGACTCGTCCGATTTCACATATTCCTCAACTGAGAACGCATAATGGTCAGATAACCGTTGTGACTAACGAACGGTAAGCCGTCCTAAATCGAAGCCGCTCGATTAGGACGCCGCGACTCTCTACCCCCTCCCCGTGTGTACAACTCATTCCAAAAACGCATGCTCAGCGATACATATGCAACCTTTTAGAATGCATGCTCAGCGATACATATTCCAGGTATTGCTTGAAGATATAATAAGGTGTTGCTTAATTAAAATGAAGTATGACGCATATGACAATAATAATACCATGAACTATAGCTATGAACAGTGCCTCTCACTCTGCTGTGTCTCGTCATCCATTTTAGATATTTTTTTCATATAACCCTTTTGCATGTGCCCTTGCTTAGTTGGAACAGCGGTTTATTATGGTGTCCGTCCATTTGTCAAATTATACTCGTCAAAATATGAAATTTGTTACCAAATTGCCAAATGCTAGTGGATGTGACAAATATTTAGACAATATGTGACAGAGTTTTGTCCATCAAATGGCGACAATTTTTTGATGCAGTACATACAGGCTCAATTTGACATTCTAAAATAATCTGACACGGGCATTCTTTTTTTCAATGATTTGACATAGAGATATGTGATGAGAGGTGAGATTTTACGACTTCCACTCAATAATAGGTATTTTTATACAGATCATTAGTAGTGGTGGACGATTCTAGGATTATTTTAAGGAAGTCGACTTCGGTGTATCAAATCTATCCAGCAGGCTTTTTGTTTGCCACCATACTACAGATAGTAGCAAAAGTGTGTAGCGGACCACACACTTTTGACAAGATTATTTCTGAAAAAATGTCAATAACATTTTTTACTAAACAGCTGCGGATATGGCCGCCATTTGCAATTATACACAACTGTTCAAATTGTCATTTGGCGATGCTATTGATGGACGAGATGCCAAATTTTGTCAACCATAGTATGTCCAGTGGCATACATTTATCAAATTTGGATTCAGCAGTGTGCATTTGACACCCAAGCTGACTTTTTTAATGAAGCTTCAAATTATATGACAGAAGCGTCAAACTGATGGACGGCTTATTGCATTTATTTTGCTTTAATTTTTCAGCTGTTATTCTGCATCCGGAAGTTGACTGGCCTTGAGCATCCGTCTTCACTGTTAATAAGGAATTTAAAATATCGCGGTTGGTGTCCCGAACATCAGCAATGTCTACAAGGGTACGAGGATGCCATCAAAACAGCATCTAAGCTGGACCCATCGAGTCTGCAGGAAGACAGAAAGAAGACTTTCTCTGTCGAAGACCAGGTAATGTGCGAGTGAGGCGGCAAATTTCAAGCATCTATCTCACCTTATATTATACAGACTGTCAAATAAATACCGGGAACTTACATATTAGTCCAGCGTCTCTGACGGTAAAGTGTTTCACCAAAAGCGTCCCTTTACAGTTTTTGCCAGTTCACTCTCGCTGCGCGTAACCCTGGTAAAAGAGCTTCGCTCCAAAGAGTAGAAATCATCAGCAAAAAAATACTGGGTGTATTTTACCTGGTAGCGAGTCCTCGAGTGTTAAAAGGTTCGGTACAGTGCTGATTTTGTGGGCTACATTCCAGATACTGAACTATGAAAAAGTGTTTTTTTTACCCTTATTTCTGCAATTTTTGAGTGGGGTTTTATTAGTAAAATAAAATAATTTAATAGTGCCGCTTTTCGGCGACATCAGCATTGTCAATGAATTATTCCTTGAATTGTACTGAATAATTTGTTAGCAAAGCTGGCCCGTCACCTATAGGTGTCACATAAAAATAAATAATATTGCTAGATAATTTGGTAATAACTAGTTACCATAAAAGAAGTCAGAAATTACAATATTCAGAGAGAAATAAAAGCACTGCATTTCTGATTGCTATTGAAAAAAAAACAACAAAAATCAAAGTAAATTACCAAAAAAATAGGCAATTTCAGAAGTTTTTGAAAATGGCCA
This sequence comes from Micropterix facetella, assembly GCA_027564375.1. Classification (NCBI taxonomy): domain Eukaryota; kingdom Metazoa; phylum Arthropoda; class Insecta; order Lepidoptera; family Micropterigidae; genus Micropterix; species Micropterix facetella. The sequence continues at coordinate 14,344,100 of JAOPUG010000110.1, forward strand.
AATTGTGGCTTTTCTATATATGTCTTCGAATAATGCTGCTACTTAAAAAAAATGGTATGGAACAATGTTGATTTTATTGGCTGCATTATCTTCCGCCAAACGTTAATAGCCAGTTAAAAACAAAGCCTCGCCAATAATATTCGGTTGGTACACTTTAATAAGGAACACTAAACATGTATATGTACTACTTTTTTTCAGGTTCTACAGCAGACCTCCGGCAAGTGGACTATGAGTTTCTTTGACCGAGGGGAGGCGTTTGCTGTGACACCCGATGGGCTTCGGTGCCAGTCGCGTGAATTCAAAGAATGGCACGGTTGCCGCGCTTCAAAAGGCGTATTCAGTAAAGGAGCCTACTATTACGAAGCGACAGTGACCGATGAAGGTCTCTGTCGCGTGGGATGGTCCACACAACAGGTTCGTGCCAGTTTCTTCTTTTAGTTCATCGTGTCTGAGGTTGGTTATTATCGGGGAAAGTTTTGTTTTGTCTGTGATCGTCGGCATTTACACTGTAGCATTATAGGTGATTATTGATATTATGATATGTTGAATATATTTTTATTGAGTCGTAACATACTACTCTGTGTCAAAAGTATCCGGAATTTTTAATTTTATAGGTGTACATAAAAGATATCACCACATTTTTTTTTTGTAAATTGGTAGTACTGTACCGAGTTACTGCATGGCATTTGAGCACGATCTGTCACTCAGTGTGTTTACAGCTGCTGCTTTTGTTAATCATACTTTAGAGAGCTCAGCGATGAGTTGTGAAGTTTTATGTATGTCCTCTTCCTCAAGTTTAGCGATGTCCTGCAGGTATGGGGTAAACACTTTGGATAATAATAATAAACACTTTATTTATTTTAATAAATCGGCAAGCTTATTGCTTTAAAGCAAGGGTCTTCAACCTGCGGCCCGCGGACGCTTTGTTGGCGGCCCGGCAATAGCTTGGCCTAATTTAATTTATGTATATATAATTTCGTAAACTTTAGAAATTCGTATCGATAAGTAACGCTATAAATTGGTTTTGTTTCACTCACAGATAATATTATATTTAATTTACCTATGCGCGTGCTAGTACGCGCTTGTAAGTTGACTGCCTTCAAAGCATCTGGCGAGCCGCGGGCGCACCTCCCCCCGCCATCCACATACCTCGCCCCACACACCGGCGCAGCCCGCAGCTTACGACGAGAGTCGTCACTTCGTCAGTCGTGCGGAGCCCGTCGCCGAGTCGTGTCGTGACACGCTCTCGCATGGTCATACTTTTGACAAATCCTTGGTAATAACAGAGGTATAGTTTTTACACCTCGTTTATTGGTAAGAGTGTATGAGTTTAATAAAAATGTTAGACTTGAATGAAGAAACAGGACGACACATAAAACTTGTATTTACAACAGGACTAAACAAATACTACATAGTATTTTCAGAGCAAGATGTACATTTAGAATAGTATGTCCTCTGTTGCCGGTGCAATAGAGAAAGTGTCGCAATTCCACTGTTTCTTATACTTTACTTTTTATATGGCCTAAATAGAAAAGCCATTGTGCACATTAGCAAATGAAATTATTTTTCAATCCCTTATTTACACACCAACGAACATACTATTCTGTAAAACACAATCCAGTCAACATTCTTAAAATACCAGAAATAAAGATAAAATTGTAATTTCTAAAGTAGGTTTAAAGCCCATACTAGCGTTGAATTTTACACTTGGGCTATTGAATGTTCAGCATGCTACCACCAGATATAAAATTACTAAAAGAGATTGTATTTAAAAAATGTGATAGTTTCAACATTTCAAGACATAATTTCTTACCTGTTAATATTAGTTATTAGACTGATTATTATTAGGTAATTTTTTTTATTTTTTCACTTATTTTATTGTTTTTACTTTTGTCACTTATTTTTTATTTTTATCACTTAGTTTTAATGTATTCTGTTTTGGTCTATGAAAAATGCATAATATAGGTAACTATTTAAATTATTCATTACATTAGAAAAACATATGGTTACCTACAGAAATTTAGTAGAAGGGAGGGGGGGGGCGATAGAGTAGCCTTGAACCTCCCACGTATCACCAGGGTCAGGGGAGGGTAAAAAATCTCATGTGATTAATGGATGCCCTCTAACGAGTCTTGCTGAGTTCTTTCTCGCTAGCTTGTCCGCCTCATCATTGCCCAGTACCCCAGTGTAATATACAATAAAGAATCAATAAAGACTATGAACTATGCCATTTGTTTTTTCTTTTCATGTTTTATCAAAGCGAGAGTGAACCATTCTGGATAACCGCGCCGGCCCGGCACACTTTGCAATATATGTAAATGAGCAGAAGTCTAAATGAATAAACGAAAAGATCGATTAAATAATGGAATGAAATAGTTATGGAAGCATTTTTTACCTTTCAACGATGAAGCATCCGGTTTTTTTAAATCATCCTCATCCAATAAATCGTCCGCGTTAATAAGATCGTCGTCGTTGTCTATTTTCCAAGCATTTGTTATGTTGTTATCCAATTTGATTATATTATTTGTTAGCTTGACAGAGGAGCCCACCTTAAAACACAAACAAATATTAAACATTTCCTAATAATCTGATCCACCCAGGCATTGTAACACTCAGCCAAGCGAGAGGTCTTGTTTTCCTTATATTTGACCATTCGTGGTAAAGCGATACATTCGAATTGTGTTATTTGAGGTGAATATTCAACGGATAGATATTTCTGGCTATATCTACTTAACTGTAGCAACAACTGGGGATAGATATGAAAAACTACAATATAATAAAGGAGGAATAAGAAGAACTGGCGAGAGAAAAAGAAAGTCACGAAGGCCACAAAATTATGGCATTCAAAAGAAAGTGACATAAAAGTTTGTATATGCTCCTGTGGTCATGTTAAAAGAAGAGTCCAATCACTTATTATCGGCAGCAACAAAGTATTCCGCAGAAAAGCGAAAGGTGGGGAGACCAATATATACGAGGAACACCTCACTGAAACAGGACATGGAATACTACGAGATAACAATGTAAGAATGGGAAGAACTGTCAATGGATAAGATTAAACTATATAAAAGACATTGCTCAGAAGACAACGACTCAACAAAATAGCGAAAGAGACTAAGAAAAGAAGGACATTGCACTCACATTTCCATTATTGCTTTAGGTTGTTTAATACCAGTCAAATATTCTCATATCCCCACCATTACGAATCTCCCTGGTATACCGGTGGACCGGGTCAGGTTAACGACTGGCTGGAGTGGCTCTACCAAATTTAAAACGACTTAAAAAAATGGGGGAAAACGGTTAATGCAAGAAAGGCGAAGGGAAAGGGGCGATTTATTTTTTTTAAATTGAAATCCAGTACCTAAATGATTAATATCCATCTCAAAAATTATATAACGGCATATAAAATTTAAAAAGTAGATAACATTACCATTCGAAAGCTTTACATATTACCATTGATTGAATAACACTATTAGATTGCTCAACTCCATACAACAAAATGGCAAGCGATTTTCGATTAGTTAGGAAGCGAAAATTAGATGGCGTTAGTTGTGTTTGGAAGCGATATTTAAGTGGTGTCCTGCGCATATAATACCAATTTATTTGGAGGTCTAAAATAACATTGATAGTGAATGGTTATTTATAAATGACTGATTGGTTATGAAAACCAAGTTATTTAACTACAGATAACAATAACGATAAATAATTAGCACCATCTATGAGATATTTGTTATAGCATTGATTTTAATAAAATCAAATAGCATATTCATAACACTTCCAAAGACATTTTTTCTCTATCAACAAATAGTTTTTCTACAGAAATCATACTGAAACTATTATCTACTTACTTACAGATGGTACCATTGTTATTATTTTCTTATTCCATTGAATTATTTTTGAGATGAAAATAACGCTATCTGTCTACCGTTGTGTGATGTAATTAGCCTATTACAATATTGACATGTTCTCCACCTGTGATTATATACATAATGTCGACGCTCAGCCAGCTAGCCAGCAATGGCTTAATGGCTCTTAACTCGGCTACGTAAATATGTATCATGAGTTCAAATCTCATATTTACTTTTTTTATCAAATTTGTGTTTTGGGACATAAAAAAGCAACTTTATTTATATAACTATTTTCAATTTGTTTGATTTTCTATCCATTATTTAAAACCTAAACTAACCCTGTATATTTTTAAAAACACTGTATTATGCGATGAAACAGCCAATGAATGTTTTATATTTCGAAAATTCCAGCCCATTATCATAAAATATCAATTCGCAATTGACATTTTGATAGTGAAGTCAAAAATTAAACCGCGGCGGACGCACCCACATCCTTTGGCATTTTTGATGCCGAGTTAACCAAATTTGTTACATTCAATGACTAGTACAACGGCTGATATGTGGTTTTTATACGTAAGCCAAGAGCACACGGATGATATTCACAAAACGCCGTTTAGGGCTTTTTAAAGTACATGCGTCGTCGTCGAACACTGTTGCGGCTCGCTCATCGTATGGGAAAATTAAAAAAACGTGCTGTAGAAAATATT
>JAOPUG010000110.1:14459421-14469719 GCA_027564375.1 Micropterix facetella
TTCTGTATTATACAATTAAGAAATATTAATTTCAGAAAGTGTTTTTATTTCGCCGTGAAAAAACGCAATTATTCGCGATCATCAGGCTGTTATGGAGGAGGGGGGGGGGGCAAAAATGTTTACCGGTGCTGCCATATCTTGTGCCGTGGCCCTACCATTCCGAAATAATATAAACGTATGCTTATTTCTAATATAATGTATATGTCCCTAATAACCGTGATGCGCCGAAGAGATGCGCGGCTTTACCCGTTCTGCCAGCGCTCTTCCTCTCGCACGACGAAACGGTTCGAAGCACCCCCTCAACGACTTTTGATACAGACTAGGTGCTATGTACGAACTCAACAACTTATACTTTATAAAATGTTAATACACTTGTTTTGGCAAGTCTGTATGTACAAACCGCATATTTAGTACAAACCGCAAGTTTAACTACAAAAATGAACTGCCACATAGAGTATGAATGCGCAATGTGACAAGTAAACATCACTACTTCTCGCCAAAGAAGGTCTCCTTTGGTCCGAGAGATTTTAGCTTTAAAAGTAATTAAAAGTAATGTAATAAGCGATCTAATTTAAAAGTAATGTAATAAGCGATCTAGCTAAAAGTAAAACTTACTGACCAAGCCATGGTTAGTAAATATGGGTTGGAAAGATACGGACATGATGTTATATCACATTTGAACGTAAAATTAACTACTAAGAAGCACACAATTCGAACATAAAATTAACTATCCCTTTCCTTTGACTTTTGACGCTGACTATCTAATTATTATATTATTGATTATCTACAAATATATATCTCTATATCTATATTATTATTTATTCATTATACATTTACATAGACTCCGAATTAAACACTGTATTTAAACATTTAAGTCTGAAGTATCATATCATTTTTATGGAAAATTTTAGCGAAGTAAGCATGAATAAAAAAATATTATTGTCGTGCAACTTTTATATCGAGCGGTTCTTTTATTTCGTCACATTACGCAATGATTATTATACGCAAGTAGAGAATAAAAGGTTAGAATATATTCGTTAGGTAATTATAGCGATATTCTTTCTTGTAAGCATAATTGATCTGCCCACGCGGCTCGCTCTCATAGGTCCCACTTTGACGCGCCCTGATCTCAGCTACCATCAATCATAAAATAGTTCTCTCGCACCATATTTATTTATCTATCTTCCATTCATTCTTTTGCCAATTTTCTATATTGACGTATGTATGGAGAGTATTCATCTGTGCAGGGTGGAATCTAGCTTAATAAAATGCTTCTCTTTCCATATGTTAGACACTTTAATATTTAGTCGATGGGGAACTCTGGGATCGAGCTGCCGACAAAGATCGCGTTCTCATCTCCAAATAACGTGCTATTCGAAAGATCGTACAGGTATTGCAAGTTATTTTCTTGAAATTGGATTGATGAAAGGAAACCATTTTTTCATTATTAATAGATACACTGAGAAAAATGGTCTGTTAAATAATATATAAATACAAACTTTATAAGACTGCCGAGCATAAAAATCGGGTCATCATCGAATTTCACAATGACATCATCATGCCATAAGAGAAATTATCATGTTATAAAGGGTGACATTAAGGAATTAGGTGATATCAACATGACATATTTTCGGGGAATTCCTACGGTCCCCTAATTTAGGTAAATTCTGCTTATTTATGTTAAATATGTTTTCAGTGCAAAGCAGAATATGATATTATATAAAATTACTGTGGTCTGATATTATATAAATATATAGAATATGATATTATATAAATTTATTAAAATTAAAATGGTCAAAGGCTTAAATAGTGGTGGCTAACATTGCATGCTACTTAAGATAATCGTTTGTGATAGTTGGTCCACAGAAGATTTGAAAATAAATTGTAATGGATTGTTTACAAACTAATAGGTGAATGCTATGACACTCCCAAAAGATTGCACAGGATAACATAATAAGCTTTACGTGGTGTTACGACAGAGTTCAGGGTAATGAGTAGGCGGACAGACTCGTACGTCAGGGATCGGCTAACTCTCAAATTGGGCCAGAACCGATAATACCATTGCCTGTGAGGAAGAACAAGTGATTGGTTGGTGATTAAATAAAGGTGTAGAGGAATATTTCTAAGGCAAGCAAGGCATTCTTTTAAGAAATCCACTCTGAGACTAACTAGATACCGCTTGAAACTTTCAGGAACAGCTTACGGAAAACGGTAGGGCGATGGGCGGATCAACAAGCATTTTCACAATCTTGAGATAGTGGAAGGCCCCACATGCAAAGTCTGTGAAGCGAAAGAGGAGCAGCGGAGCAAGTGGTGTGCGCGTGTCCAGCGTTGGCTATCTCGACGGGAAAAAATAATGGGCGCATGAGGTAGCTACTACCGGTGTGTGCGGCTTCAGACCACCGTGGGCTCTGCAACTAGTATCTCAGGTAGACTGGTTGCAGGATGTAGGTTGGGAGTAATGATCGTATGGCGGGGGGAGAATAGGGCGGTGCAGCTATGGCCTGATGACCAGCTCGCAGCCTCTCTCGTCTGGGGGAACACCTCGGGCGGCCCTGGATTTTTGATACACTGGTTGGTTTATTAGCCTTTGCTCAATCAACGAATAGCCGAAGTAGTCTGATTGCATATACTTTCTATAGAACTGGGATAGATATTTACCTCATGATGTATATACTTTGAAACGATCTGTTGGCCGCAAATATCGGGTGAGTAGCCGAGTTAAGGACGCCTCGTATCAGCGACAAATTCGGTACAAAATAACGCTATCATAAGGTAGATGTATTGTATGTTACTTGCTATAGGCGAACCTATCCACCCCGGAGCGTTTCAGCGAACTTTATCGCTATATAACCTTGACGCGGAACACAGAGACTTGGGGACGTAGACAATCTATGTATCAAGCTCTACCACTACCCGTCAGAGGCCAACACCTTGCGGTGAGGCACAGGAAATTACCACCCTGCGGGCAGCCTCACCCCTTGATCCCCAGATTTAGTAAGATTTTTCCTAACAGCCGTCTGGTTGCAGGTTCGAGGTCGCTTGCGCGGTCCTCTACCTCAACCGAGCAGTATTCCTTACTGGAATATCGCGGGTACGGGTCGTTCTTTACTCAGCAACCTTCACCCGAGATCGGGTGGCCCACGTATTGTTTCTAAGGATAAACAGCTTGAGGTACCTACTTACCCCCGCTTTCTTAAGAAGCATACACTTCTAAACTCCTCCGGGTATTAGCCAGTGACAGCACGGCCGAATTGCCCGCCCCATGTGCTAGCTGTCCAGATCAGCCCGAGTTTCCGTCGCCGGATCCACCGCACGGCGGGTTCACCCGGTTGGTCCCTCTTCGAGAAGGCTCCCGGATAGGAGCTGCCTCGCGAGCTGAGTCGACGAAATTGACATATAACGGCCATAATAGCCCAGACTACACAGAACCATCATGATCATAAGGTAGAGGCCGCACAAGCGACTTCGAACCGGTGACCAGACAGGAGGATGGAGAAATCTGTCAAAATGTAAGAGTCAGGGGGGAGGTCGCCCGCTGGGTGGCAATTCCCAGTGCCTACCCTTAAGGTGTTTGACGGGTAGTGGCGGAGCTGGATTTGTGGATCGTATTTTCGTCAATTTCCTGCGTTCCTCTCGGGGTGACAAGACGATAAATTTAGTTATGGCACCCCGGGGAACGGCGGGTTAACCTGTAGCATTAGATAGGTACATACCGTAATGGGGGTAAGCCACAATGGTCCGTGACGAAGGACTAAGTACAGGTAGTCAGACGACTGGCCACCCCTCTCTCACCCCCACCCTGGTTATCATTATTAATGGTTTGATAAAAACGTATCAATGGTTTGATAGAATATCATTTATAATCTTAATTAGTTATTTTTTTGGTTTTCATTATCTGCCTAGCGGTATAGTCCTACATGTTTGTGTTATACATCATATCATATATTATATTGCTATATATTGGTGTTCAATCGACAGTCATAGGTTTGATGCGTAAATTCATAAATTGTAGGAGATTTTTGTAGGACACTCTGGTAATCGGCCAGGAGCCGTTTAGGTAGGTAGGTATCTTATTATCTTTTGTTTTATCCACGTTAGGCATCAATATTCCTGCTTACATACTATATTATATTCATGTATTATAAAACGTAATATATTTTTTTATAATAATAGTATACAGGATAAGTATGCGCTGTGCATTGCAATAAAATTGTGATTATGTAATTTTGGCAAAGATCAAATAAATGGCTCTTAACGTCAGCGCATTTTCCTGGAATCATAGTCGAAATGGTGTCATTTGTAAGGATCAGGGAACGGTCTATTTACTCCGGCGAAAGGACTTTTCCATTGCCAGCCGACATATCAATTTGTTACGTGAACAAATCAATGAGGAAATTAATGTATAACTCGTGCCAAGAATCCGAGACCTCTGCCGGCCCTGGCTTACGCAGCCATCCATCCATCAGAGTAATCGGTTTTCGGCTGTATTGTAATGACGGCTCGTTTCGTATTAGATCGCTGCGACGAACTTCTGTGCTTTACTTGATTACGAAAATACCATCATTAGAAAAGCAGACGTGTCCAGTTTTTGCATCAATAATACGTAATAATAACCGCTTCTACAGATTCGCATCTGAAGATACTCTAACCTGGGTTGTTATGGGGAGAAGACTAATTTAAAATTGTGGCCATGAAGTGCAAAAAATGGAAACTAAACTTCGACATTATGTGTGTCATATAATCATTCGCAGCTTCGTATGAATTTATTAAAAATATGTACAATTACAATAAACAATGAAATTAAATAATAAAATAATAACACAATAACACAACTTACAAAAAATTCTAAATAGATATTACAGTGAATGGCCGTTTTAATAGACACTAAATTTTTGGTACTAATTCGAACATTACAAAAATATTAATATCCTAATTAATGCTTATTTTTTAGTGCCAAAAGTCATTGAATTATGGTATTTCGTACTTACGTAAATAATATTATGATTTCAGCCATTAAAGGTATTTCACTATAGTGTAAAAATGCTACCCACTCTCTCGGTGCACGTCCCTAATATAAAAATAAAACACAAAAATATAATGGTAAAATAAATTTCAAATAATATTCTAAAATATCGCAATTTGGCCACCGCAATGTCTAGAAACCAGAGAAGCGCTATTTAGTATCCATGTTCTAAGACAGAAATGTATAGATATTGGCTATAGCGTTTATATGTATTTTATCAACTTTTAGAAGGCTTTCGATATAGTAACAAACGCCAAGACGGCCGAAATCCTCTAACAAGTGGGACAATAACAAGGACATGCGTATTATTACTAATCTACTGGCATCACAGACTTCACGTCAAGGTTGGTCAGAATCTTTTTGAATATGTTGAGATGCGGCGCGGAGTCAGGCAGGGTTACATAATAGCACCCTGTGCTTTCATGCTTTAATGAATCACTACATAAATACGAAAGTAGGGTCAGGGTAAATGGTGAAAACATCAAAAATATTGAATAAGATACAGATGGCACTGTACTTATTGCTAGCAACGTGGAAGAGCTTCAGATCCTCATTAAAATGTTATAAATATGATTTAAAATAGGTGTTCTGTAGTTGGAGCTGAACATTACAAATACCTGACACGTGATAGTCAGTAAAGTACCCGTAAACATACTTACAGTGACAGCTAATGGAATTCTACTGGAAGGGAATGATAACATTATTTACTTGCTGTACTTTTACCGACAAGGAGATAAAAATCCGCATGATCCGTTCAAATCGAGAATTGCATTCTTTAGGATGAAAAATTATTTCGTAGAAGATACATCTACCTACACCTGAAGATTTAGACTTGTACATAAGATGCTACATATTATCTGATAATTTTATATAGGATGGATACTAATAGACACTCTGTTAAGAAAGCTTTAAACCTCAAACCTATCGGATGATACAACATATAACCTGGATTGACATAGTCGTGGATGAAGATACTTTAAAATATTTGAATAAGAACATAAAAATATCGAGGACAATAAAGATCCGCAATCTCAAATATTTTGCTCATTTTATGCATCATACCAAAAGACATTGGAGCAATTGAAGGCAAAATAGCCAGAAAAAGAGGTTCTGGGTAAATAAGAACACCTTATTTTCGCAATCTACGGGAATGTTTCAGAATCTACCACAATTCTTATTTCTAGCGACGGCCAGTTCATATCCAACGTCACATAGCCAACTTTCTGTCACTAGAACGTTGGCAGATATGTCACCAGAATAATAATAAGAAAAATAAAAAACGAATGAAGATAAATTATAATTTGATAACTGTAAATAAAATTTACAAAGGTTGGAAAAGTACAAGATGTTGGGTGGAAATAGAATTCTCAATAAAATTCTACTTCTCTAGGTTCGTGGCTACGAGACTTCTTCTTCGCCTTGTATACTCTGGCAGGGACGATCAATAGTGCCCACTTTCATTATGCCTTCTAAAAGATATCACGAGTATGGGATTACAGTTTTTTACGTTTCCCTCGATTGTATCTCGCGATGGAACAGTATTTTATACATTTTCTATGGATTATTATGTGAAAAAGGCCTGATTAGTGTCTGATCAGCGAGACAATTTGTATACTATTGATTGACCCGCGCTTTTTGCGCTCGTATTGACTCGGACACATTCTCTCCCACTGTCTTCCTCTTACCTTTTCCTTTGGCTGTAACGTAACTGTGTTTTTATGGGGAATAAATAGCACTGTCTTTCCAGATAAACCGATGCTTAATAGCACAGCTTAGCTTAGCTTGTTTTGTGGCTGATTTAACTTATACTTCGGCGTCTGTTTCCATTTCGGAGAGCAGACTAGGTATCCAACGCCAACAAAGTTTTATCAGGCTAAGATGTCCGTGTAAGATGGTATGAACCCTAACCGAACGAATATGTACGATTTTCTCTATGTCCTTAAATGTGATTCCCAAATCACAAAGAAATAAAATAATATGAAATGGAAGTAGAAACCAAAAGTTTAATTAAATTAAAATATTTTAAAATAATGCAATGCAGTACATTAATACTAAAACAATACATAATACAAAACTTCCTTTCCATTAATTACACATACGTAGCTAATTTTAGTAATTACTTAGTTTACAATAAATTATTAAACAGTAATGGATTATTTACAGTAACGTTACATATTGATGTGAAGTATCAAAACGTTGAAGGAGATAGTGAAAATTGTGTAACGTAATAATACAACAAAATGTAGCATTACCTATGAGATAGTATCAAAGCGAAAGGAAGGAATGCCATAGGTGAGTAGCTACTTTGCTGATTTGGTGCTTTTTTTGTTCCAGATTTTTTCTCCAGCACTCCTTTTCATGTGGTGGAAGCCACAGGACCAAAAGAAAACAGTTCGATTTTTAAAAACCCACTGGTTTTCCTCATCATCAAATTTTCCTATTCGATTTTTAAAAATCCTCTGCAATTACCAATGTGCTATACATTTTATGTAAAAAAATATTGCTAGCACGCACCTAACACAAAAGTTGAAAGGGAAAATTATATTTTATATAGCTATTAAGGCGGGTAAAAGTGATGGTTTTTTTCGATAATTTGAAACACCTATTTATTGATTTCAAGAATAAATGTTGGCACATACAGTAGCGAGACAAATAGCGACGAAATAATATTACGAAGAGTCCAAGGTGAACTCCGATCAGACGTTCAAAAATCGTCACGACTCAAACGTCAGCTATCTCCGAATTTCATTAAATTCTCTTGACAGATCGACACGACGATTGAAATTAGCTGAAATAGCTGGCAGTTTAGGCGTCTCTAAAGAACGGGTACATCGCATCCTGAGAGAAGAATTGCATATATGAAGCTATCCGCCGATTGGATGCCGCTTTTGCTTAGGTAATCTCAATCAACAAAAAAATTGATTACAAAATTCTCAATTTAACACGGAGAAAATACAAGGTTTTGTCAAACTTCAGCCCATATGATTAGACAGCTCATATATTTTTGTCTAAACAGATGGATTGGCCCAAGACGACTTGTATCTCATTTTACGCGACACATCTTGGCCAATAATTTTTCTTTTAATGTTGCTATTTCTAATGTTAATTCCGCTTTAAGCAATAAAAGTATAAAAAACCGTACAATTCTGACTTTGTGGTAATTTTTGTCAAAACTTATGAATTTACCCCAGGCGATATGTGCCTTCTTTTACGCGTCTTGTCGCTATCGTTAACTTTTCGTTTTTGTTATTTCCATCGTTTATTCCACTTTAAACTCTAAAAAGGCAAATATCCATAAATATCCGTTTTCTCGTCATTTTTGTCTAAACAAATGGATTGACCCCAGGCGACATGTACTTCATTTTACGCGTCTCATCATAGCCAACAACTAGTCATTTTGCTATTTCAATCGTTTATTTCTTTTCAAGATCTTAAAATACAATACACTGATTTTATGGGGGTAATTTTTATGGCAGGCACCCAAACTGTAAATCTTACAGACACCAAAATCAATTGGGCTATGTGCATTGGCCATTAATATCGATTGGTGAAATATTTTTTTCAAACGGTCATAGTTTACTCGAGTTATCGTATTTAGTAACATCCACCCATCCAGACAGTCAGCCATACTTTTTTTTTTGTTTTAGACGGACTCTAGGATATGTGAAACGACGAGAAAACTATTTTCGGACGATTTAATTACTTTGCTTTTTTCGTACGTCAGATTTCAGCGCACCTCTGGGTGCGTCGAAGTAATACTGTTTTGACCATCTTAAAAGTAATATAGCGGATATTTTTGCGACAATTTGTAACAACATATACAATGTGGGTACACCAATAGTGGCTGACCCACATTCTATCTATTGTATAAAAATCAGAATCAAACATTTTATCAAAAGAGTGGGCTAAAGGAAGTTAAAGCTCCGAAAATGGCTAGGAAAGTGATGACATTCGTGTTTAAGATGCAAGGTAAATTTTAATGACAGATTACCCTACGAAAGGTTTAACTAGTTAATACTAAGCTAGTCTGTCATATAAACTAAAGAAATGTATTCAGCACAAAAGACCAGGTTTAGCTCACAAAAATTATCTTCCACTATGACAAAGCAAAGGTTCACACATGTGCTAAGGATATGGCGAAAATGAACGAATTACACTACGATTGGTTACTCTATCAACCTTATTCACAAGGAAGCAACACTGTCAAACGCCACCTACCCTCGTTTCCCAAGATCAAAGCTTTTTTAGGTGAACTGAAGTTTAAGACGGATAACGAAGTTACGGCTGCTTTAGAGTAGTATTTTGCTGCATAAATGCTTTGGGTCCTAGGGTATTAAGTGCTTAGAACCTAAAGGAGACTTTGTCGAAAAAAACAACGTCGTCACGTTATATCGAGTATTTCCTACCTAAGCCAGGTACTTATCATACCGCCCTAGTAGCACATAACACAAGCAGAATACAATCCGTGAGCGTACAGATATATAAATTAAGAGACTCAGAGATTTCGAGAAGCATAGCATAGGGCTCCATTCTAGGTTTATTACTATTTATTATATTTATCAATAATATCCCAAATGAAATACCACAAAGGGCACAAAGAATATTATGCGCTGATGCCACGAGTTTAATCTTCAAGAACAGCATGAAAGTGTGATTAAATAGAAATATAAATGAGAACCTCATTATCGCTGAAAAGTGTTTCTGTATAAATAAACTGACACTAAATCGGCAGAAATTCATTTCCTAATAAGAAGCCATACAAGCATTGTAAATGTAACAATCAATGGTGTAGATATTCCACTACGTTCGGCGACTATTTGTTTTGAAGTGATATGGTCGACATATCTCTAAGCTGGTGTCGTAAGCCTATTGAAACTTTGTGAGCGAAATAGTAATAAGCGATCTATGCTATTCGTAAAATTAGAAAGCTAGCCGAAGTGAGTGATGTCCTAACTTTGGTTACTCGTGCTTCCACTCACACGACATATGAAATAATTGTTTGGAAGAACGTAAAAAGTGCGTCTAAAGTACCTACATATAATGTAGAACGATCAACCCACCGAGCCTAATTATTTCCAGCAACTTAAAATCCTCTCTAGCAGTCTAGTTCATAATTGCACGTTTAATATACTCAAAACTGAATCAATAAGAATAAGAATAAGAATAAATTTATTTCAGCCATTAAATGAATAGGTGACGGGCCTCGTAGCTCAGTGGGTAGTAGCCCTGCCTTCTGCGCTAGAGGTCGTGGGTTCGATTCCCACCCAGGTCT
>JAOPUG010000110.1:14477848-14489318 GCA_027564375.1 Micropterix facetella
TACCTATCGCAGGGCGCTTAGCCATGCGATGCCGCAATCAGAAAGCCGGGCCAATGAGCCCGGTTCACTTGAAACCCTGCTAAAAGGTAATTGCCTAGCGGAAGACGTCACGGGCCTTGGTCAAGGCTGATCAACCCATTTACTAAACGATTCAAATCGCTCTTATCGGGGCAGCCGCTGCCTGAGGACTCTCTTCGGGTGAGCCGACCGAACAAAATATCTTCAATAATAGCCCTCGTTTTGGCGATAAAGATCTTTCATAACGTATTTGATGGATCGATTTCTTCCCCACCTCTATCGCTGAGGAATCCCCCCCCCCGTTATAATATATATGCTCCCTCTTTGCAGAGTTAGATACGGAGTTACAATTTGTAGACCAGTACTAGCAATATGTATCCGACCGTGCTTCCTAGATTTCTGTAACGACTTCCGTAATATGTGGCGTATAAAATTTGTAACTCCTCATTCTGTGAAATTCTTTTCCTTAAATGGAATGCTGTAGCGTTGCAGCTAGCTGCTTTGCTACAAATAAGCAATTTCCTCGGTGCGAGACGATGGAGCGATCTGCTCCTTCTCTGGCGCCATTTTTCCGCTGAAGCGGTTCCGTCGCCGCTGCCACGGATTAACCTTAATATTGTGTGGTTTCATATCAGATATGACATAAATGCGCGAGAACCTTATATCTCACACATTTATGTCACATCTTACCCGATGGAAATGTCTAAATAAGGCCATGCAATATTTCTTGACGATTTGGCTAAAACAGCATTTACATAAACAACTTATTCGTCAATTTAATAAGTTTCCGCCCTTCCGAAAGGGGAATTCGGCGATCTGATGATTGCCATTTCTACCATCACCCCGTCACCTATATCTCGGAAAGTCGGTTGAGTTGAATAAGTATATACAGGTGACGATGGAGTTGAACTCGGGGCAAAAAAACGAAAACTTCAGGCAACTAAAACGCTTTTTGGTATTTATGTCGAAAACTTATTATATTTTCATTTATGATGGGTTAAAAATAAAATAAAAGGAAAATCAAGATAGCTTTAAAACCCAAAGTAATTTATAACCCAACGGATTCCACATACAATGCCATTTCACTAAACGTCGTCTGCATTAATCAAATGGAACACAACATTTTAAAAATAAAGGTAATTTCTCCATTGGCTGTTCTCAAGATTAATAGAGACAGTCAAGTTTCACAAAAAAGTATCGATTAACTCGACGATATCGGGATCGACTTTACATAACTTATAACGATACGATATGGCAAACGACGATTAGTCGTAAAAACTCTAAAAATTCGATATCGTAAAGTCGATGCAAACCAGAAACTTTGAAGCTGAAATAGGCTCCAATGCAGGACTAAATTAGTACCAGTACCAAATAGGCCCCCGGCTCAGTAAAAATCAAATAAAAAACGTTTACACAACTCTATTATATAACGTTTCAAATCCTGCGAAAACGATTAGGAAATCCTCCAGGCTGTAGCCGTTCTTTCTACAGCTGATAAGTCGACAACTCTTTATCATAGTCCTCTTCAGATTTCGTTCAAAACAACCCCACGGCGTTGAGTTGACGGCAAAATCTCGAAGGCCGAGAGATATCAACTGATTCAATGATTGAATATGTAGGTTTTATTGTTCTGTTGAACATTTAATGTTTATTAGGATATAGCTCAGCAGACAAGAATATTTAAATAGGTATAAAATGGGGTCAAGAAGAGAAGAATTCAGTAGGTTAGTTATTCTGACAAGTGATATTGATTTATTTGAATATTAAAATGGATTTTTACCGCTGTTAGCGACTCCTGAATTGAAATTTTTGTCCACGTTCTATTTTTGGCCACGGGGCTTTAAAGCCTTAACCATTGCGAATGGATATTGACGGAAAAATTTAAAGTTAAAGGCTGATTAAAAGTATCGACATAACCTCCTCGATTATGTCAAAAATATGTAAGACACGACCTCAAACAAGGGAATACCACACTAATGACTCAAGAATCAGTAGTAGGCGGATGCAACTGGATATGAAATTGAGAATTCTAAGTAGGTTACATAGTTAGTGAACTTTTTGGCTTTTTTACCGTTACGTCCCTAACTCGGGTTAATGAATGCTCGACGGGTCTCTCAAATTTATAAAGATGCAATTTGACAGCTCACGCTTTTGCGTGAACTGATTTTGTTAACGTTCATTTTTATGAACGTTAAGAAAATCAATTGAATTGTTAAGCGGAACTCTTAAGAAGGAGGAGGTTATACTAGGAACTGGGGATGGAAACGCGAAATGACAGAAGAAGGGCTGACCGCAGACAAGGCCGTGACGACTGGGAGTCCGACTGAGAAAATCAAAATCGACCAAACAGTCCTAAATTCGGTCAGACAGTGACATTGGATTGCGATGGCACTAGTCGAACGTGTATAATATACGGTTCACTTGGATGGACTAGTTGACAACAGTAAACGACGCCTATTCGGGCTATTCGGGCTTTATTGTCAGACGTGCGTGCGAGAACGCTGGTAATGTTTTGCTCTATTCATTGATACGAGGTCCATTTTAATTCCGAACGCTTGGGCAGCTTTGCAAGGAAGAAACAGCCGGCTGTTCTTCGAGATTGGGCATCTAATCCGGGGTTCAATCAATCGGGGTTCCGCTTAGAAGATATCCAATTAAAATCAATAACATAATCGTGAGATTTAAATCAATAAGATTCAAATATATTAAGTTCTCAATTCAACAAAGTTAATCGATCAGTCTGGGTCGCGTTTATTAAAATATCCATCTAAAATAAATAACAAAACTCGTACGAAACAAAACAATAAATTCATGCATTTTAATTTCCCAAAATAAAATATAGGGAATATTCTAAATAATCAGAACTATGTTGAGTAAAATATGTAGTTAATATTGTCTATCTGGACTCTCTCTTCTTAATTTTATTGACTTAATTTTTCGCCAGTCTTAATTTTATTGACACCTTGAGCCTGTCTAATCTATCACAATTCAGTGGTGTACGTAACTTCTACGATACTTTTCTTGATCTCCCCTTTAGCACTTATCCGGTCTCAGTGAAAGCCTGTCTTGATCCACTTGTTCCTGAAGATCCATACCATAAGTCTCTCTGTATACAATCCTCTTGAGATAAATATCATGCGTTATGCCAAAATATTCAGATGAAATATCTTTACTGCAAAGCTAACTTTAGCGAAATAATTATGGATCTCGATAATATAAATTGGCACATATCTTTAGCTCAGGGAACCTTAGAGGAGGCGGTAATTTTTTTCTATAGTACTATTTACACAGCTCACGAAAAAACACGTACCATGTCGACGCCTCTTTAAGAAGAAATTTCCTCCATGGTATGATCTGCCTATTCGTAAATTACTTAAAGAAAAATACAAATATTTTTGTAAGTATAAGTCGTATGGCAATTTATCAGACTATCATACGTTTATCCATCATCGCTCTCAAGCCAAACAGCGCGGAAATTAATGCTTCAAAATATACATAAACAAAACAGGATCCTCAATTATTGTCAATCCTAAAGCGCTTTGGTCATATATAAAAGGCAATACTAAGTCTAGTTCTGTCCTATCTACAATGCTTTGTGGTCCGGTATTGCCTCGAATGGCACAGATTTATGTGAATTATTCTCCTCTTAGTTCATTTCGGCATTTCTTCAGAATTCTCCGAGTGATCCAGTCAAAATTATGAATATCCTAATGTATTATCCAACGGTTACTTATACCATGTTGAAATTAAAGAGGATGATGTGTTGAACCTACTTTAAAAAATCGACCTAATGAAATCGGCAGGGCCAGATGACCTGGCTCCCCAATTGATTATTAGTTATGCTAGTAGTATTGTGTTGCCTTATTCGCTACTTTTTCGTCGTTCGCTCAATGAAGGTGTTATTAAATATGAAAGTGTGCGCTTGTGTCCCCTATCCATAAAAGTTGCGCTTGGGATTGTGTTAGTAGCTACCGCCCTCTTTCAAAATTATGTATTTTCTCGAAAAATTTGGAGAAGGCCGTGTTCACGCAATTGTATTCGTCTATCAAACCTTACGTACTTTAGTTCTAAGCAGCATTGTTTCTTGAGAGGTAGATAAAAAAATAGGAATCTAATGCTTGCTAATGATTATATCACTGAAGGCATGTCTAGTAATAAAGAATTTGACCTAATTATGACTGATTTTAGCACAGCGTTCGATCGCATCGAACATGGTCTTTTTCTAAAAAAACTCTTTTCTGCCGGGATACACAGCTACTTCAATAAGGATACACAGGGATCTCTATAGATCGTTGTCTTCTTACATTTTTTAATAGGTCTCAGGCGGTGGTTCTCAACGGGTTTACCTCTAGCTGGTCTTCTATTCCTTCAGGAGTCCCATGGGGCTCCTTATTAGGCCCTCTATTGTTTATTATATTAATTCAGGATATGGGCACATGTTTTGAAAATTCAATCTTTCTTTTGTTTGATGATGACATGGAGATTCTTAAAGCAATAACTAATCCTGGTGATGTCTCCCTCCTGCAGGATGACTTGTTACCCTTGAATAGCTACTGTATAACCAACAAATTAGACTTAAACATTGCCAAATGTTCCATCATTACTTTTAGTCGTAAAAATAGCCCTCTTTCCTCTTCTGATTTCCTTCATAATTCTGCCTTAAGTAGGGTAAATAAGATTAGGGATTGAGGCGTAATACTTGCCTTTAAACTACTATTTGATGCCCATGTTGACAGTATAGTTGCGAAAGCATCTAAAGCCCTAGGATTTATTAGCCCTTCCTGTTATGCGGTGTATACATTGCGAATAGAAGCCATCCAAAGAAAATGTCTTCAGTAGTTAGAATATAAATGTTGGAAACGTGATCCAGGCTACTATTCTCGTTGTATCCATTATCATCTGCTGCCGCTGGCTGTGCGTAGAAAAATAGATTATATATCATTTTGGTACGAATTGTAAATGGCGCGATCAACTGTCCTGAACTACTGTCCAAGATATCTTTCCACACTCCTAGCCGCGCACAGAAATAAGTTACTTCTTATTGTATGTAGTTTTAAAACTAAATATAGGCGTAATTCGTATTTTTTAAGGGTATGCGAAAATTTCAACACTCGGAATACTGATTTTGGTATTGACCCCTTTTTCACGAATATGGCTGCCATAATAAAATAGGGTATGGTTCGATTTTGTGGTGACCATGCTTAGTGTTTTTCTTGTTACGTCAGCTATCAATGGGTTTAACTGTACTACCTTATTTATGTTTAATTTATATAATTATCATTAGTAACTTGTAAATGACTTCAAGTTTCAATATAGTTGATTAAATAATTATTGGCTCTAAGTTGTCCAAAAGATTTAAAATTAAAAAATATATACCTTAATCGAATCGCGTAAAATAATATTAATTCATGGTAAATGTAAACCACGTATAAAACAAAGTAAATTAAATCCAAGCATTCGGAATCAAATTCACAAAAATACCCTGTTAAAACCAGTAAAATATCAACAATTTTAAATAGTATTCAAGTTACAAAATAAATTTATAAAACTAATCCAAGAAATTCGAATTGCAATCATAAAAATACCCGATTAAATTCAGTAATTTAATCTCGAGAATCAACAATTTAAATAGAATAAAAACCACAAAAATAAACTATAAATTTAACCCGAACGATCTGAAATAGGTCTACTAAAATATTCAAGTAAAACAGCAACAAATAAAATTGCATGAGTTACCAGGATAAAAAATCCACATTTTTTTCGAGAAATTAAATTAGTAATATTCATCCATGCTAATGTCCGCATACATCGAAAACGTCAGGGGACCTAGGTATGCAGGCTGTCACATCAGAAGAAGGGGTAGTCGTAGTGCGGGGAGAGGCAGTGATAGTGATAGTGATCAGTGATAACGACAAGTGCAATGTTTACCTACTTCGTAGATCTGAGATAACCCTGGCAGTCAGTAACAACGGGAGAAGCAGATCAGAAGAACCAACGTAACCGACATCGGGAAAGTCTAAGCGGTGTATCGACGATAGCCACAGGCATAAGATGCCCATCCAGGGAGTATAGCTTCCAACAAGGATGAGCCGTTAATTGACAAATTACTTTTGTATGGGAACATGTGAAAAAAATAATGTACTTGAATTTAGGCGACAGAGACGACATACGAGATATGACAGTGAATCGCACAACACTACCCCGCAAACCACTTCCATATTTCAGAACTCCCCACCTCAGCCGCAATCCTGTCAACCGCTGCGGGCGTCTGACCATTTTGAAGATCCTCATATTCACGACGTTGATCCTGTCACCTTCAATACCATAAATAAATAAATAAAGAACAAGCACAAGACAACCGTTATGACAGTACACAAACGATTGGGAACAAGACCAACACAATTAAATTCACGACGCTACTTCTCGACACATCTATTATACTCCTAGACCTGTTACACTTCAAACACGACTACAACACCTACACGACTACAGGAAGACGATTGCAAGACTATAACAAAATAAACAGGGATATTTATTAATCAGGGACAACCTCCTAAAAGTCCTTTCTATGCAACTCCTTTCTGGTACTGGCCATAGAACGGGTTCCAATTAACGTTAGAAGCAAATTCTCACATACTTAATCCAAAATCTCATTGTATAATATTATAAAGATGCAATATTTATTCCGCATTAGCGAAGCCGTTTCATGCGAATTAACCAAACTTTATCAGCGAAGAAATAGAATATCGTGAACATGCTAACTACGTCCCCTGCTTCGTAATTAGAACGGAAGCGGCGACAGAATGGACTAAGGAGTTCCTCAATATTCCACAATTGTACGTTTCGCGTGACTAACTTGTCCCAGCTATTTTCAGCCACCCCGGTCCCAGCCCAGCAGAGGACAGGCAGGATTGTAACCTTTGATCGCTAACTTTGGGTATCTTTACATACACCGTTCTGAGCCTAGCAGGCCGGCAGGCCAGTTGATCAGTTGACCGTCATCCAACCCTAAACATTTAGGTCTAGCTTTCTTCAGCTGTACCACAAAGCCGGCATAATTACAACATTTAGTCGCTACTTCTCCCTCATCGGAACGTAGAATAAAAACTTAGGACAGTACGAATACATACCTCCCTGCATAAAACAGTTCACCATTGAAGATAAACCATTTCTGATCATGTCGTTATATAATCGCCCAAATCGGGTCGTTATACGAGATAAATCACCAGGTAATTTTCACCACCTTGATATATATATAAGATGTCCAACCAAACCCGCAGTAAGAGATCTACGATTATCTCGGGATAATCCATCATGAACATGACTATTATGACAATTATAAAATTATTATTTAAAAGCTATTTAAGAATAATTTTATAGTTCTTAATAATCTTTCATTTATATGTAATGTTTTGCTCGGTTGTTTATGGTGAAAATAACATGATCATATAGGAACATACGAGTATTTTAAAGTCTTTTACCTTTTTCGATTTTTATGGAAATGAATTTTTAAAAAGTGGACTAACCTGCTAGGTATTTAGACCTATGAAACGAATGGAATGAACTCAATATCACTGCGGACTCATGGACATTGAAAAAAGAAGTCCAAAATTAAGAATTACGTTACACCGTTAAAAAAAGTTTTTAAATTCTAAGAGCGAAAGTGAATTCAAAATTTTACTAAAAGTATGTAAGCTTTAGCAAAAATATTGATTAAGAATGAGAATACGAGAGTAGCGATAAGTGAATAGCCCGTGTTTATTAATTATTTTGATTCTCTAGAATGGCAAGAACGACTAAATCATTAGAAAAGAGACAAAATATACATAAAAACGAGGTTACCTACCTTTCAAAAGGTTCATATTTTTGACCTCAATGATTGATATTTACGAAAACTTTACACTTTGTGAATTCAAACTTTGCATGTTTCACTGTGCATATAAATGTTTTTGACACAGGACTGTTATTGCTCATGAAGAAACCTTTCATTAGTTTGGTATTTTCTGTGTAAATTAAGTTTTCAATAAAAATAGCAAAACCCGTTTTGAGCTACAGAAATTATCCTTATGGTCGCGACGCACTTCAACAAATGACAGCCGCCGCTAAATTTAAAATAATTGGAAATGAATACATTTAGGATATAGGATCTGCAATGAACATATAGGCATATGCGATCAGCCGCCAATTTTATTTTCTATATTTTTGTTTTTCTAAGTACAGAATTAGATCAAACATCGGGAAAAGTATTTTTGTCGAAATATATTTGAGTCATAGAGATGTTCTATGATGGAATGATTGAAAGACAGAAAAAGACAAAAAATAACAGAAAACAATATTTCCTGCTGGTTGACGAGCCCTCTTGATATTTTGTAGCGTGTGTTGAATCGATCTAAAGCAAATATACATTGCAGATCAACACTGTCTCATGAATCTGCGACTCCAAACTCCCTTGTGGCATCGTAATACCTACCATGGCTCACCGCATACAAAGCCAGACTTCAAATAGTCTCTAACCGCTACGCTCTGGACATTTTCAATCATCACCGCTGCTTCTAAAGATATGTTCCCTTTGGGGAATATCAAAACGTTTTAGAAAATACTGGAAATTCCTCAAATGTGCCACTTATAAATCCGACTCCAAACGGAACGCTGAGCGCTGTCACGTCATTCTCTTCGTATTCAGTGTGTTCGAGTCAGTCCGTTATTGGCGCTAAAGCCATTTCAGTGAAAAAAGGACAAAAAACGCAATAAAATATATTATTTTTAAATATACATACCTACCTACATACCTCCGCTTTATTAGGTCGCATTACGCATCCAAACTCCTCCGGCTATTCGTTTTTGAGAAAACGGCCGGTACACGGACTAATGCTTAGAGCAACCGACTATTCGAAGTTTTCACCCGTGAGTAACCATGTTACCGGTATTCTAGGGGATCAGGAGCATGTCACCGCATTACCGGGATACAGGGCATCTCTTCAGGAAGGTTGTCAGGCAAAGGCCGGCAAGCCGACCGTCAGACATCCAGAGTCGCCCGAGGGTCTCCTCCGGGTCAGCCGCCTTGCACAGCAGGTTCACCGGTTTCGTCCCTCTTCGAGGAGGCTGCCGGAAGTGTGAGTTGTGAGTCGGATCGACCGTAATAGACATAGTTGCAATTGAGATCCAAATTGCATGACCACATTAGACCCCACACTGCACTAAAAACAAATAATTAAGATTTGCCTAGCACGGCGATAAACAAAGATTGCTTTCACAGACTTGATTGAATGACACAGATGTGAGGCTGCTTTTAAATGTGTGAAGCATCTGTGTATTAGTATATGTCTCTTTGCATAATCTATGCCACTGTGCTTCGAAGGCTGCCCGTTCTTATTCCGGTCATTGGATCCTTTCTCGGTTTGACAGCTCAAAACAAACATTACGGCGTCGTCGCAGCGCGTGTCGTTTGGAAGGCGATTTATGATGTTTTCACACAGTATATACCTAGACATCACAATGTAAATATAATACGGAAAATATAACAAGAAAAAGGGGACAAAATGCTCATATTTATCAGTTAGAAAGAATTTCGCCTGCGGTACAAAATACAACAAACGTAGTGATAAGAAACTACTCGTACTCCATAATAAATTTAACTTACAGATTATAATAATATTAATTTATCTTTTTGATATGATGTTTATTTTATCAATACCATTTTTAAATATACCAATTTGTTGCCTTAAACAAGTAATTATTATTACCTTTATTAAATGATATACCGCAACATTTCGCTATAACAACATTTCAACTAGGGGGAAGTTCACAAGATAAGTTGTTGGTGTCAATGTCTCGGTTTCCTGGTCCGAGTGACAAGGAGAGCACTCTAGGCGTCTTGTGAAGGTTGCTTAAAGATTTGTGTCAGTTGCGAGCTTGAAGGACCACCTGATGTACCTAGGTATGTACTTAAGAGCGGATATGTAAAGCGAGGGAAAGAAGTCGGTACTTACTGATTTGCTGTTATGCCTGCGCTGCAGTGTCTGGCCAATTCTACTGCTGCCACCGGTGTAAGCCGTCCCCACTTTCCTTAAGATTTCACACGAATCGCGGATGAGGTTTAATTAACACGTAAATGCGTGCAATGCAGAGCCGATTCAATGCGGTGCGCGGTGATATCGAAATCAGCCATATATCTATGTGCGGAGCGGATTCGATCGACCCACCTTGTATCAAACGTTTCTTTTACTACCCGCCGTTTAGTGGCGTAATCGGCGCGCGCGCGGACAATTTAAAATACCGGCTACAATAAGGTTCGGAAGTGAAGAAATTGTAAAAGGGATTTTCTTTGATTAGACAAGTAATTAGATGAAAGGATAATTACCCTAATTCTCACACGAACTTCACTGGCATCAACATAAGTTAATTAACACAAACTGAGTTAACATACTGAGTCTAATATTACTTTATCAACAAACACATGCGGATAAAGAGTCCAAAATGGCATGATCTTACCGGAGAAATTGACAGAGACCATACCGGACAGTAATCGGAGAAGAAGTAGAGAAAATCTTACTATTACCGGCGATCACTGTAGCGATCTTCAAAGGAGATGGAACATGAAGAAGAAAAATGAAGGTAGGAGACAGGCAGTCTGATTACTGGCGAACACAGTAGAGTATGTGTCTGCATGTGATACGTAATTACTATTATTAGACACGTAACTATCCTTCGAACCCGGTACAGTCGACATAACTAGGCCAACCAGGGTTACGAGCGAAAAAGTAGGTACTTGCCGACCAACATAGCATAGCATCTTCCCTGTCGACAGATAGCGGCCACACTGATAGAACATCGATCAACGTGGCCATGGACAGCGGATGGAGCGGAAAAATTATGATCATCGCGACATTATTATTGCTGCTCTTAAATAGCAGAATTTTGGTGTGTTATTTTATTTTGTTTTTTTTTATTAGTGTTGGTGCCAATGACTCGATTTCCTGGTCCGAGTGACCAGGAGAGCACTATAGACGTTTGTGAGGTTTGAGAAAGATTCGCGTGAGTTGCGACTTGAAGGACCATCTGATGTACCTAGGTATGTACTCAGGAGCGGGTATGAAAAATGAGGGGAAGAAGGATGTCGGTACTTACTGTTTTGCGGTTATGCCTGCGCTGCAGTGCCTGGCTTGATTATACTGCTGCCACCGTTGTAAATCACCCACTTTCTTCAATCACTCACACGTAGCGTGGATGTCGTTTTATCGACATGTAAATGCGTGCGATGCGGTGCGGCCAGATCAAATCAATTAATTATACATGTCTCTGTGCGGAGTGGATTCGACCAACTGACACGTATAAAAAATCGTCACTTTTCCTACCCGCCGTTTAGTGGCGCGTTCGGCAATTTAAAATACCGACAGGGTTCGGAACGGAACAATTTGGAAGAGGGATTTTCTTTGATTGAACATGTGATTAG
>JAOPUG010000110.1:14510153-14527046 GCA_027564375.1 Micropterix facetella
TTTAGGCTGGACTATTTTCATATTATTCTCCTTTTGTTATTTTGTTTTCTCGATTATTAATTTTGTTTTTACTGTTGATTATTTAATACTTGCCTATATCAATGATATTTTAATTTCTTTGTTTTTTTCTGACGTATCTCAATGTATATGCACGTTATATGTAATGTATAAAACATGTTATTGCAATCTGAGATGAATTAAATGATTATGATTATGATTATAGTCGTGAGCTACACTGAAGCGAATGGAGTGAGAGCGCCGGTTTTGGACAATATGCGCAGTGCCCCTTCCCCGCCAATCCGCCCGCCTCCGACGCATACTCAAGATAGTATGTGACTATATAAATTAAAAAGCGAACTGACTATATAAGTTAAATAATGACACTGCACTTATGTCTTTAACAATAATAGTTTGACAATTATTGAGGAAGACCGTATGGACCTTTTCGTTACGTTTGACATTTCTGTCACTCGTATGTTTCGTTGTGATTTTAGAGACGTTTCATGTCAAAATATGGACGGTTTTATTGGAATACAAAAACATATTCAAACACCGCATCAGAAGTAGTCATTCACACATATACGAGGGTAGCACTGCCGGAATAGTGAAGAACACCTCCACAGAAGTATTTCCGGTTCCGGTTCCACCGAATAAGACGCTAGAATGCGGATACAGACATCCGGCCAAACACAACACCGACATCGCAAACGCGGAGAAGGGGCGAGACAGTGCTCCACAAAAAAGCGAGACCGCACGACACACCCAGCAGCCAAAAGTGAAGATGAGCGGCGTGCGATGGTAGATATTTGTATTGTAGTATCTGCGCCAGAGAGACAAAATGGCGAGTGGAAAAGGGATGCACGTAACGGTGAAATTCAGTAGTTTGTTCAGCGACGCGGGAGATACGAGGTGTCTAACAAATATGGACGCAGGAAAGAAGATTTAGATTTTCAATGAAAGCCAGTATGACAGCCAGTATACAGGATTGCACTCCGTGGATCTGTTCTCAAAACTAAATAAGCGTAATTGTTACGCTGTGTGCACAATTAACGTGATTTTTTCAATAAGTAAACAATTTTATTCATTTGTAATTTAACGTGGATATCATTACGAGCTACCGAAGGAAATAGGGGCTAAAATATTAAATGCACAAGCAGAGACAGACAGAAAGAGCGGGTGACACACACGTTCGAGCCGCGCGAGTGAAGATAAGGTAACGCGGTATTTGGCATTGAATTTTCGCAATGAATGTGAATTATCGGAGACAGTAAGAATGCAGTGCGAGGATACCAAACGAGGCGGGAGATAAATGAGAGAACGGGCGTATATAATCAAATTGTGCTAGATTGTAATTCTGTAATCGATGCCGAAAAAGAGTAGCGAAATATCCTTCCCAAAATATAATACAGGACAACAATTTTGTTGGCAAGTCCCGCCGCATTGATATCTACAAATAAACGCTTTTCTCGCTCCATTAGTAATATATTCGCATTTTCCGCACGTATCAGTCGTGCGTACCAAAAAAGATAAATGTTACAGCGCGGCCGCTTTGTTTCCGCATTTTCTCAGAATATTCCCTTTCCCTTAACCGAAAACAATAAATCAAAATAAAATTACTGTGTGTATAAAGCGAAACCGCTGGTATTCAGTTTGGCAGTGTTCCGGTGGCGACGCCGCGATCGACGTCGCGCCGAAGACCCAGATACTATTGAAGTCATGAATCCACCCACCCCGTAGGCTTTGTGCCGCCCATCAATCATTCCGAGCAAAGCCTGTGTACGATGTATAGGTGGCGGACTGCGGCAAGGCACTTGGACGTATCGCTTCGTGGGTGGGATATTATTATACGGAGAAGACGCGAGTCATACAAGGTTGTTGCCATGGCAACACGAGCAGCGGGTTTGTAGACTTGAATGAACGAATGAATTTTGGCACATCAGCCAGGAATGCTCCCAAGACGGCGAATCGAATAAACCAGGGGGAACTTATTTAAGGAAGGAAGTAAGAGAAAAGTAAATCAATCGACCCGTATACTAGCAACATAGAGCAAATATAGGAAAGTGGACGACGAGGATCTAGAATTGTCAGGGCAGTAATTAGTATTTATTTTATTTGTGTCTGTTTTTCTCCCTTCTTTCGTTCATAATATTTATTCTATAATGTATCATTTTATCTTAGCTTTGTTTGGTGTTTCGTAGTATCGGTCATCCACTTGTCTATTCTTCTTCGGTAGTTTTAGTATTCATTTCATTCAATGTATTTTCTTCTTGCACTATTTTTCATATGTTAAATTTGCCTTATGCTAATTCTTCGCCTTCTTCTTTCGTTTTGTCAAAATATCCCATGTCATGATTAAAATATTCTTTCCGTTTAAATCGGTCTTTATATGAAAAATATGGCGGAAGTTGATCCTAAATTATTTTTGTTTTTCATTTCGTTCGATAAGCTTACATAATTATAAGCTGAAAGGCAGGTTTCTAGCCAATTCATGCGTTTTCCTCAGTCTGTATCTTTTATAGTTCATTTGTAGCCAAAGTAATTTAATTGTAGCCAAAAGAGACTTCTCTGTTTTCTATTTAATTGTTGTTTCCATTTTGCTTGCTCTCGCTTGAGAGCTATAATAAAATGTAGATTTTTTCCAGGGAGAGCCAGCTGTTGTCAGGCTGCAACTTACAGGCACACAGAGCCGCAATCACTAAAGGCAAACCGCTTCTCTCCGATATAACCATCCGAATGCTCCCTTGATCTCATAACACTGGACTCAATAATCACTGCTCAGCACTTTCCACTCAATGATCCTATGATTAGGCCTCCTGCGCCCTGGCGCAGTATAGCGCCTGGCAGTCCCTATGCAAAATACTTATAAGTAATCATCTATCGCGGCCTTCTACGTTTCCCAAATCACATAGGCGTAATATTTGTGGACTGGGGGCTCATTTCCTGAGGCGGGAAGAGCGATGCTCCTCCAGTGGCAGCGCATTCCCATGATATCGTTATGTGTCGCTACCATACTACATCGACACTGACTCTGTTTGATTGGCAGTTGTTCTTCTAGCGGATCTCGACGTTTTGGAACAAATTACAGTCTCTTAGGTATGTAGGAATCACGTGGTGGAATTCCATATGGTTACTGTAGACCCGTAAGTATACGGGTCGCGTAGTAGTACGCATAGTAACGCGACCGGCAGAGTGCTCTGCCATCCTCCGCAGGAAGAGTCTCCGGGTGTGGCAGGAGAGATGGGACACCGGTGGCACCTGTCGTCTAACTCACGGTTACTTCCAGGCGGTCGAAAGCAGGATGCAAAACAGCAAGTTCTTGCAGCTGGACTACTATACCACGCAGTTGATCGGGGGCCACGGCGACTTCAGGGGCAAGTTGTTCAACCTTCGGGTCGCTGATGATCCGTGGTGTATACGTGGCGGTTTTTGTCAAACCACTGAACACTGAACATAATCTGGACTTGTCCTATGCTGTCCGATGCCAGGTAGAGAATGCTTGATGTGGACGGTGGCTAAGTTGGGAGGTGTCCCGACTGGTACTCCGAGCCGGTTGGTAGCGCTGACTGTTTTTCTGCCTTACGGGTGTTGGTGGCTCACTGGGTCTCACGGCTAGAGGACTTTTGGCTGCCAGGTGCCCACCCAACTGAGTAAGTATACCGCCGTAACCATTCGAATTATCCTGCTTCTCCGGTGTCTTCCACTCCTGAGTAAGCTTTTGATTTATAGTTATCACATACTGTTATTTATATTTTTACTGTTATTCGTCATTATGATGTCCTCCCCTCGCGGGTGAGCTTATGTAATATAATAGGAGTGCACTGTCCCTTTCCTTGCAACTAAATTATTGTACATGCATTTGACAAACCACCACCACCGCCATACCGCGGCGTACTCTTCGCAGAATAATTACGTTTTAATAATTATCTGTGACATAATAATCGATATGATCGGAAACATATCTATGATCAGGATATATACAAAATGTATGTTAACACTCATGTTTATATTAAT
This sequence comes from Micropterix facetella, assembly GCA_027564375.1. Lineage (NCBI taxonomy): Eukaryota > Metazoa > Arthropoda > Insecta > Lepidoptera > Micropterigidae > Micropterix > Micropterix facetella. Next base: position 14,514,165 of record JAOPUG010000110.1, read on the forward strand.
CTCAATCAATAAACAGCTACAGGATGGACTGGGTGGCGATAAAAGCTATACAGTAATAAAATATCATAAAGCCAGGGTAGAAAAGACAATCGGAGTCGTTATAACTACCCACCCGGGCGGTGGATGGACGGATGGATTTTGCCCCTATAATAGCAACATAATAAAAATGTAAGTAGACGCAATTTCGTTAGTTTCATTTGAACGTTCCACTTTTGACGGTAAAAAAATATTTACATAAATAAACCCGATTTAATTTCCGTATTTCCATGACCAAAGACAAACTATTTTTTATAAATCGCGGTTACCTCTAGCTACTTCTTAAAGTTTTCAACGGAAATCTTACATATATTTAAGGATAATAGCATTGCAGGGCAATAACTTTCTATACTTGAATGGTCTCTATAAGAATTTACTTGTTTATTGTAAGACCAATCATCAACTCTATTTACCAGCAACTGTTATATGACTCCTTTTATAGCTCATTAAATATATCCCAAATCTTTTCAAATTGCAAAGCTTAGTATCAATTTTTAAACACAATACTAGGAGAAGAAATGTTTGAAATGTACAAACACAACTATAATATAGCTATGTATGTATTCGAATTCTTGAATCGACATTTTCTTGTACTCTATTATAAGATTTTTCACGTGCTGCTTGAAATAACTTAAAATAAAGCGTTATACAAAGTGCTACCACCTCAGTTCTTTTGGCGCTTGATGTAGCGCTTTTTACGTACAAGGCATATTTTTATTATTTTTGGCTCCTAGCACTAAATGTAGTCTTTTTTATAAACTCGTTTCACAAAGTTTTGTCACAAAGTCAAATCACAATATTATTTGGCAAATGGAAAGTTTCGCTATGCTCTTTATTACAATATCATATAGTGCAACAATAATTCTTGACAATTAATATTATAAATATTAGTGGACACAATGTCATTTATATGAGCATCTGAATTGATATAGTTATTAAATGTTTCTTGCCAAATAGGTAGGGTTTCTAACTAATATAATTTTTATGCTCGACTTTTAATTTCCTAAAACTTATACAATATAACTAAACAACTTTCTTACCTTTTGTTATATTTTAAATTGCAGTCGCTCTCAGCAAGGTTTCGTCAATGTGAGGTAGCAACTCTGAAATTACTACACACTAGCATCCTTATTTAGAATAATTGCTTAAGCTGCGACTGAGTGGTGTTAGATAAGTAATGCTTATCTCGGTAACACACCGTTCAAAAATTGGTCATTTAGAAACGCTTCTTAAAGGTGGCTTAACTAAGCAATGCTTCGACACTCAAAATCGCGATGTAGCCACTAGTAACCGGTTATTTTGGCACAACACTAGCTGTCAAAGACGTCTTTTTCCTTTTCTGTTGGCGTCGTTTCTCAGCTGGGCTTTGTTTGCTTTGTCGGTGTGTTTTAACGTTTTGGTGAATTTTCACGTTTTTTTTAAAGAATAGCCAACAAAAAAAAAACATGTTTACATTGGTGAACTGATATTTCGGGTGAAACTCTTTTTTTATTAGCTTGGTAAACTGAACGACCCGCGTCTTTTGTGATTTAGCAATTTTTCGAGACCTCAACATCCTCAAACTCCTCGAAAACTTGGAAAATAATCCTAATTCGTCCATAACGCTTAGAAAACCATAAAAAAGACTAAGTTAAGCACTAGGCTCGCCGCTTGCCTAAACGTACGTTTGATAACGAGAGCCGCTAAGGCAGTGCGCTCTAAAGCTAAGCACCGATTCTAAATAACGATTTTCGATGAACGGTTGATCGTATCTATCCTAAATTTAATCTATCCTAACGCTCGATCCTAAATTTTAACAACCATTCTAAATAAGGCCGTAGTAGAATGCCGCATGCGAAGTCTTCTCGACCGATCTTAAAAATATAATCATATAATATTAGTAAATTATAGCCATTTCTTTGACATATTAAATTGTACATGAAGAGGGATTGCTGCTGCAGTGTCGGTAATAAAATGTTCCTTGATTGACTTATTTAATTAATATTGCAAGTTATTCAAATATATTCATATTATTGCTAAACGATTACATGTGAATTTCAATTATTTTCAATAAATAAGGGCTTTTTATTGCACATCGTAAAAGAAATAAAAAATAACCCAGTAAAGTTATTGTTATGATTTCCTCCGACAGAAACCAATTATCGATATTTTGTCCTCAATTCACATTAACCTACTTGCTGAAACCTACATAAAAAAACAAAATTCTCAGTTAAATACTTTAATTTAGTACAAATACCTCAAGTATTCTTTATGCCTACTATAGATAATTATTGCTTAACAATTTGCCAATTATAAGATCACATTTTTTAAAACTAAACAATAAAGAATCTCATTGTTCTATGTTTACATTTTAAAATCATATTTATCCTTAAATCATTGTCTATTATAAAAAAAATGCAATGATTTTTACAAAAACATAATAATCCGGCTGTTTGAGTATCTATATTGAGTAACACAAAAACTAATATCGTATGCCAATAGATTATAACATGTAGGTACTTAATTGTGAATTAATATATTAATTTTAAAACCTGTGTTACATTTTATGAAATGGTTTTACAAATAGATGATGTTATTCTAGTTATGGTAGAATAGTTGATATTAGTTTATCAGGATATCAGACAATTTCTACGACAGTAATCAACCTATGTGGGTTCTAGTTCAGTAAGAACATTATGTGGTTCTACATAAAGTACTATAATTTGCACACAAATATATGCATAAGTATATGGTACACAACTGCTGGTGGCTCATATGTGAGTCGAATATGGGCCATTTTGTGTGATAGACGCAGTCGATGGATTAAGGTGGCCCAATTAGACAGCGCTCTCATACAATCGTACTTTCACGATTGCTTTCATACCAGAATTTAAAATATAGCTTTAGTCATTTTACTAATAAATACCTATATCTGCAATTAAGTGCTTTCTTCAAAATCAATTGTATTTAAAACTTATTAGTCTCCGTAAGTTCATGATTTTACACATATTTTGATAAAATTACAGGAATTGAAGTCGAAATGAAAAGTCACTCATTTATAATATTTTATTCCATTAGAATAGTTTATTCCAAGACTTAAAATAAGCGAAATTCATCAAGATGTTATGATTATCTTTTCCAAAATGCTGAGATTGCGTAAACATTGGAAATACGGATATATGTACAATCAATTTGGAGCCTAGTGATCTTCAGTCAATGTTGTGAATTCTATTTAATCTGAACAATCCTAGGTGTACATAGCCACTCAAACATTCGCCAAACTTATGGAGATACTGTGTTTAAAAAAAATCCCTCTTTGACGGGACACTGATTAGATTGACGCATTATCTTGTTTTATATTACAAGACTGCTTTAAGGGGAAATATCGAGCTTTTACATCGAGCGATTTTGGAGTTGTTTTCCGCGAGTAGGAATCCCTTAATACGACATTCAAAATATGAGAGCCTACGGGTGACATAATGCCATGTTTACAAACGTAGTGTTTCGAATCGACCTGTTTCTTAATGTCTCTGTTATTGGTTTTTTAGGTTAAGGCTGCCATATTTTACCTACTTAACCAGAACCCGCATAATTTAACTACTCACAAACAATCAATCATTATTACAGATTTATCGTTTACCTCACATTACAGTCTCTACAAATTCAACTTTGGTCACATGATCGGATCATAAATATGTAGCTGAAGCAGCGGCGGTATCCTTATCGGTTACGGTGGTGATAATTTCGGTTTCTACCTCAAAATTCTGCTCTTTTCCCGAGTTATTCAGAGCACAGTGATGTATCTCTGGATCGCCGTATTGGCTGTGGTAGAAGTCTTCTCTCATAATATTGTTCAGGTTCGAGCAGCGAAAGAAAAGAATCTCTTGAAATGGTTTCCGGAAGTCTTTGTTCAGAGTGGCATAGATAATTGGATTTAGTAAGCTGTTTGCATAGCCTAACCAAAGAAAAAGACTCGAGAAAGAGTTGGGGATTGCGTTTTGGTTGGAAAGAAATGGTCGCACCAGTGCCAATACAAAGAACGGCAACCAGCAAACTATAAAAGCAGACATTATTATCCCTAACGTGGTTGAGGCCTTCCTCTCTTTCGCTAGTTGAAATCTAAGCTTTTTTTGATGCGGGGAACTGGTCGTTTGGACCAAATCTTTAGGGCAAGGACAGTGGGTCTTAGTTGTGAGGTTACGACTGAAAGAATTTCTAATTTTATCGGCTGTGGATATGTTCTCTTCATTCTTCCGACCCTTGACGCTGAGATTGTCGTTGTTGTCGCTCTTCTTTAGGGAGTCTCCAAGCCTGTCTTCTTTAATTGGTCTGATGGGTGTCATCGGTTGGTTGAGCATTGGGCATTGGGATTCATTTGATTTTCGCTGGCCTGTCGAGAAGCATCGAGACATCGATGAGTTGCTCCTCTTCCCTGCACCCTAGAAAAAAGAAAATCAAAGTTATATATTTATAATTGGATATTTGAGAAGTAAAAATGCGGAGACTACGCCAGCCAAGCAATCATCGTAGAAGGCATGGAAATCGAAATATAACCAAAACAAAATAGCACTCCGATTAAAGCTTTGGGACAAATTCTTCATAGTAATCCGTTACTTTATACCTATCTTTGTGTAATAATAATTTAACGTAGAGTCCCTGATAATCCAATAAATTATAAAAATAAAACAGAGAATGCGATTATGCAGCAATACGTTCGTGGAAAATAAAAACAAAAAAAAAGTGCCTAAAAGAAGGTGATAATAATGGTTTTAAAAACATTGCAAGAATGGGTGCAGAAAAACTAATTAAGGCATTTGATTTAAATATTGGTATGCCAGTACCTACAGTAATTATGAAATTTTACATAAGATCGGTTAAATATGGTTTCGGAAATTCCGATTTCCACCGAGGCAGTTATCACCAATTGTAAGCAAGAGTGTTGGCTACAACATTAAAAAATACGGGGATAATGATATTTGTTTTCGAATATGTTCACAGTTATGACTATTTGTGAATTCATTGTGTAGAAATTACACAACAAAAATGTGTCATCGTTTGTATATATAGGGTCCCGAACAGTGAATTCAACGAGTTTATGACTCGCCTCGAATTGATTATGGACAAACTCTAAAATTCCTCCAAGCAGATTATGCGCTTCACGTAGTAAGCTTAACCTAACAGATAAATCTTAAGGGCTAACAATACAACAGATAAATCTTAAGGGGTAACAATAGTATGCGCTTTATGCATTAAAGCGCTTAACCTAATGTATCGCTCTGCCGTTGCGTCGTCTGTGTCGCAGTTCTCTGCGGCACGGCGTGTCTGCGTCGCTTTGTCGCAGTTCCTCTGCGTTGCGTCGTCTGTGTCGCAGCTCTCTGCGGCACGGCGTGTCTGTGTCGCTGCGTCGCAGTTCCTCTGCGTTGCCATGTCTGAGTCGCAGCTCTCTGCGGCACGGCGTGTCTGCGTCGCTGCGTGCGCAATCGCTTTCTAACGCGGTGCGTGGCGCCTCCTGGAGCAACTGCTCGCTGGCGCGGTGCGTGGCGCCTCTGGCGCATTCGCTCGCTGGCGCGGTGCGTGCTGCCGTAGCAGGTCCGGCGGCTAGAGGCTCGGCGTCGGCGACCTGTCGCGACGGCCCGAAAGCGCTGCTGCTTGCGAGCGGCACGGCGGCTGTGACTCCTGTCGCATTCTTGACGACTGGCGGCTCGGCACCAGCGAGTCCTGTCGCGGTCGGACTTCGCCGAGTCGACTCCCTGAGTCGAGGTCGGCGTCGCGGCGCTCCTGTCGCGGTCCAGAACGAGCAGGGGTGGTCGTTCCTATATATATATATATATATATATGTACGTGTTGGTTTGTGTGTATAATTCGGCCACTGGATTATATGAGTAAACTACTCTTAATATTAATAATAATATTTGACTAATAAATAGTTCATATGGCAATAATATATGCAAGCTATTATTATGAACGTAGACATGTTGGGAAAAGCAAAAATGATTAGTGATTCTACATTGATCTCTTTGAAGAATTATTCAGCATGCTATTTCGTTGCATGAAGACGACTTGCTAAATTACGATATGGCCTCGCAGTCCGATGATCAACCTTATATGAATGAACCTTTAAAAGTAACAAACAACATTAATACGAAAATTAAATTTAAAAAAATGTTTGAAATCCTCACCTTTACAACGCTTCCGTAGACAAGATTAAGGGTGCCTAAACGTTATTCTTGCGATATTTAAATTGGTCCTAGCACACGAACATGGGGACATAGAGGAACGAGGATGAACCGCTCTATAATAGAAGAACCGTAGCCCACATATCTTTCCTTGGTGAAGTTCAGTGTGTGGGTTCACATCTTTAAATTTCCTAACAGAAACTCCATCCAACATAACACGTAGTTTATTCGGTTAATTTATTGCGAGCGATTAGCCTTGGGAGCCAAGCTGAGTCGAGTTAGTTTTTACCGTGATACTCATTAGGCGGTCTCAGCTTACGAAACTCCAGCCCGCCGCGGATATGCAGGTCACTTGTATGTTTCAGGCTAATTGTACATCTTCGCTAACGCTTCGAAGAGAGCGCTATCGGCTGTTGCGATATATTTATGATTTGCTACACCTACCCGTCCTATGAGTGGGTAATGATTCTAGTGCAGTTGTAATATCTAGATTATTACTTATGTGCGGATCAGGTGATAACAGTAATTTTCTATTTCACGCAAGTTTGTGCCTGCACTTAGATACTATATATTTTATCCCCTGGTTCGCTTTCATTCAAAATTCGCGTAATTTTAATGGACTCCAATATAATGAATGTGGATAAATTTGAATCGATCCCAAGAAATTCTTGTAAATGATTCTGAAAGTTAATAACCAACTTTGGTTTACTTATAGTACATGTTATATTTACATAATGCAACGACCAATGATGGACGAAGGCTTTGGTTAGCTGTGTAAAATTCGACATCAATTAATTCAACTTGGTTAGTTATAATTTCAGTATAGGGCAAATTTGTAATCATAGAATGACTGGGGTTGCAACTAAAATGACAATATGAAAATACCTATCTAACGAAATTAGTCACAATCTAGAAAAAAAAATAACAAAATATGCACTACACTTAATATTATTCAATTTATGTATCCCTTCATCCTCATAATTTCAACCAATAACTCACCTGATATATTTTAATTCACCATTAAGATTATCTAACATAAAAGTCTTTACTATATGACAAAATATCGACTGAATATTAAATTTCCACAAATTGCTGAACGTGTCTAACTTTGTTTAATCTTATAGGAAACGGAAAGACTCTCTCATTATGTCGATATTTAAATGATATCTCCAGTTACGTATCTATATGTATAATTGCGAGCAATTACGTAACACTTTCACGATCACTATGAAGTAATTGATAGGTTTAATTGGGTTAATGCTTATTTATATCAGCTGGGGCCAAGCCAACTGCTCGGCAGTAGATTATCGCATTTAGCTTGTGACTTATGCTTTCTTCATTTGTTTATACAAGTTATGCGGGTAACATTACAGATAGCTCTAATGCGCTACCCTAATTCAAGTTTACTTTCATTGGTTGTGTGGGGTTGTTTCAAGGTTTACCGAGCCTTGTGTGTGTGTGTACTAACATCACTGTGACCATTTCTGGTCTATTATGATCGCAACCTACTATAGTTCCGTGCTAAGCTTCGCCTCGTTTAAGATCCGCAATAAGCTCTTTGCGCTGGATTGTTTTACCTCTTCAGATTGGCGGTAGTAGTTACCCAGGTGGGTGTCTCTTTTACGTATTAGTGGGCCACATTTGCACATGAGATGCAGGGGGTTTCGTCTGCAATAGTCCATAGTAGGGGCGAGAGCACGCCTCCTTGCGGACAGCCTCTAGCAGTAATGACTTCAAGGTTTGTTCCGTGAAGAGCTACTTTGGCAGTGCGGTTTTAGCGCATCGCTTTTACCCATCTAGCTGTGGTAGAGTTAACTTTTTTTCTATCCTAGCTCTTCACTATAGTTTCCATAGGAGTTTTGTTGAAAGCACCCTAAATATCTAGACATATGCATAGTACGATTTGTTTGTCTCCCAATGCCTGTTCCACTCTATCTAGTAGGTAGAGAAGAGCAATTTTAGTTGATTTGCCTCTGTGATAGGCATGCTGGTTACCACGGGTAGGGTTGACCGTTAATGTCCCTTCCCTAATATGTCTAACCAGTATCTTCTCCATCGCTTTCAGTAAAAAGAATGTAAGGCTGAGTGGTCTGAAGGACTTAGCAGCGCGCGGTCCTTTCTTCTAGCCTTAGGTACAAATATTACTTTGATCTTAGTCCACTTTTCTGGTATATGTCCCCAGGCATAGCCTGTTTTGAGAGTTCAACCACATATAGGGTTAGGATATCTATGCCCAGTTTCAGTAACACGGGCATGATTTGGTCATCCCTGCATGATTTGTAAGGTTTGAAGGATTTTATGCCCATTTCACCTGATTGGGCTTTATGATTTTAGCAGCTCTACTATAGTCCTCATTTCGAGGTCTTTATGGAGTTGTAACTGAGTTATCACATTGCCTATGAAGTGGGTCAATAGTAGAACTTCCAAAGTTTCTTTTTCATTAGTTGTAAAGGAGCCGCTTAGTTTTTTTAGAATACCAATTTGGTTAGGTTTGTCCTTAACGAGCATTCTGTGTACTCTAGCTCCTTGAGGTGTTTTCGCGATGTGTCACTTTGCCATAGAATTTGGAAATCGCTATCAGTACTGAGCGGTGCACTACTTACGTTTGATAATCTTCCATCGAACTTTCATTTTGAATTCCCACAAAAGGCACGGCCAAAGGCACTGAATATTTCAGGTTTCGTAAAGCAAACGTTAGAGACTGAGCTCCCCCCTCCCCCGTCATGCAGCCTACGGCATGGTAAGATCACACCTTGGCTTGGGGAAGGTCTTTTCGCCTTTGATCAGCAAGTCCCGGAATTTTCTCCTAGAAGTTGCTAACCGGAGCCTAGGGTATACCGGCACGGCGCCTTTGTCCCAGCGGAATGTAGGACACTCCGACTGCACAAAACGCAAAACCACACACACAAAAACACACACCCATACTCACTCACTCACTCACTCACTCAGTCACTCACACACCCTTGTTTACTTGAGTTCTAAATGAAAGGCAGTCAGTTTATACTTGTTGAAATGCCCGAAAGCCAGATCTCAGTGATATAACTATAATATGCAATAATAAGTATGTATATGCGATATATCTTGAAAAGGACATTGCCAATATCTAACCCGATTCTCGGTATATGGCGTCTGACTAGAGATATTGCAGATTTTAGTAAAGGGTCCAAAATCTGCAAGAATCCGAAGTTTGTGCCTCGCATAATAGGTTATGTGTATCAACCGGCTCGGATTTGGAGTGTATGATACTTTGTTAATAACCCCTCGCTTCCGGTACGTTATTAGACAGAATGCAAGGCGGTATGGCATTCACGTTTTGTGAAACAAATGGTTTGTATTTCTGCAATAACAGCCTCTCGCGAATTCACATAATAATATCCCATCGACCTAGCGCGTGAACATTATCGATTTTCGGATGAATGGATTTTTAAATTAAAATATTTTGTTTCAAATCTGAAGAAAATAAGTTAGCCGTGGTGAATGATTATATATGGCCAAGGCTATGTCTTTGATGGGACTATGCTAATATATATATGATTGTTTTTGACAATGGAAGCGTACGAACGGTACCGTATTGATTATTGGTGAGACTTCACTGTCCGACCGTCTGCCCGTCTGTTTGTATGTCGCGGGTAATTATTTCGGCCATCTCATGAAATATATGTAGCATATTCATAGAATTTGTTTGCTTGCACCTAAACCATGAGTCAACAGTGAAAACATTGATTTTTACCTCGGAATTAAGGGGTTGCCAAAAGGGGTTGATATTTTTTTCTTACCCACTCGAGTCTTATACCTATCATTTAAAATGGCTCATTTAATCGATTTAGAAATATTATCTTTTATTTTTTCGTATCTCATTTGAGAGAAATCCTCAAAAAAATATGGGGAAATGTATGCCTCATCATGTATCGCATGCACCACCGCCAAACCAGCGACACGACACATCAGCCGAAGGAACCAACTAAGAAAAACCGTTAAAAAGAAAATCGCCCTGTCTAGTGCCATTGCTATTCTGCTGTGTATACAATATGTATCCACTCTGTACCTTCCATGAAAATAGCCGTGTCAGAGGCAGAGACCCAAAGAGGATATACAATATACACTCCCGCGACTTGGGTGCCATCTATAGTTTACAAACAGGAACTATTTATTCTAGGTTTTGAATCTTACTTACAAGACACTTACACGACACAATACACGACACACTTACATGACACGATAACATTAAAGGATCGGAGGTGATTCTTGTTTAATTCTCTGATTGATATGTTATTTATATGGATTTCGACCTGGGTCGAGGATTTCAAATCTGTAAATAGATTTTTCCAAGTCAAAAACGAGATCTTGGATTCGTTACTGCGAAAGCCTCACATTCGTGATTCAGTACGCACACATTCATACACCCCACTCCCCTACACACACACACACACAACATACCCTACACACATGCACACATATCCTCGCATCCAAAAGCGATCATAATAATATCTCTCCAAATGCGACGCACTACCATCAAATATTCTATTTCGCCGGCTTGGGTTCGATAATGTTCAGTAACACTGAAGCCCCACTAACGGCAAACGCCGTTGATTATCGCGTTAGAGCGGGACAGCGACAGTCATTGTGCATGAACAAAGCTGTCGATACACCCTGTTCAATAGAGCGGCTCCAAATGGCTCTGTGTAGTGGGCTATATGGCCTCTTGTTAACTGGCCGGCTCAACTCTTGGGACGACTCCTATCTGGGAGCCTCCTCGAAGGGGTCCTACCTGGTGAAGCCGATGTGCGGTGGAGCTGGGGACGGAACCTCGAGCGGGCTGGACGGCCGACGCACGGGGCGGGAATAATGGCCGTGTTGCCAATTGACTGAGACCCGGAGGGGCGTGGGAATGTATGTTCCCTAAAATGCGGGGGTAGGTGTCAACCGATCGTCACCTATCGTGCTCCGAGTAAAGGGCGCCACGGGTCCGCGATCCGAGTCATGGAATGCCGCGTTATTACGGTAGGTAGAGGTTGCGGAAGCGAATTCGAGCCTGGTACCAAACGGGTGGATGGAGAAATCCGTCTAAATTTGGTAGTTAGGGAAGGCCGCTGGGTTCAGCTTTGCTTGCCCAGTGCCTCGCTATTATGGCTTTGGTTTCTAGCGGGCCGCGGCGGAGCTTGGTATGTAGTTTTGTCTTCGCCCTCAAGTGTCTGTGTTTCATCCAAGGGTGATATAACGAAAAGATCGTTGAAACGCTCCGGGGTGGCCGGGTTCGCCAGTAGCAGTTAACAATATCAACTATTCAATAGAGCGATCGCCTTGTTAAGCGGAGATTTTTGCCGTGAGTGGTTTTCGTTACGCCCGTCTGCAAGCAACTTATGCCGACGTGCCCTTAAATAGCTGCTTGGCGTGAATAAACAGACTTAGGCGAGAACAACAATATGTCCTTTAAGTAGCATACATACGTGAATTAACAAATGGTATAATCTCCGCTTTTGCAAACTCTTATATTCGACAATGCTCAAAAGAAACAAGCTACGATAGATATGTGATATGTAGGAAAGTATCCGAATTCCTTCCTATAAAGGTGCCTAACGAATTTTTTAAAAGCTTTTTCTATCTGCGATATACACGACTTCTCATGGTGGTCGCAAACGATACTACTGTATTTCAACTTGATTTTGACGAGGACATCGTAAAACATTCGAATGGCTTTCGGATTCTTTTTCCAATCCGGTTTTAAAATGTTAAATATTACATATCCATGGGTTAATTAAACTTTAATATTGTACTTCTATTTCTTAAGTAACTGCACGTGGGATAAAACAATTAACTATACGCACCGTTTAATAATGCCTAATATTCAGCAATATTTTTTTACAACGCCATTTTGAGTGCTGAATCGTCGTGTTGAATATTCGCTGCCATTGCATGCTCAATGAAAGAAAGCGTGCAGTGGCATTGAGTTACGTTACCCGTGAAAAATCACGTTTAGGTTAAAATAATGTCGTTATACAGCAGAATCATGAATATTCTGCGCGGGCGCCAGGCTTTTTATGTTAATTCATTGCGGTCATATTGCTTTCACAGCATTTATACACCATCATTTAATTATTGACCAATTTGCTATTGTTACTGTTATCATTCCGAAAAATAAGTGGTATACACAATCACTATACATGATATAAAATTATACACCATAATGATTAAAAATATACTTATAATTATTATTGTAATTGAGTGATTTTACCGTTTACGTGCGACAGTATGTGAAGTAACATGAGGTTCGCTACCAGTTAGATTCAACCTACACTTATTTCCAAATATGTGTTAAGTCATGGATTATTACTACTCATATTGTCCATGTCTTAAATCACAAGTAGGTTTTATGAGCAATCATCAACTCTGTTTCTGTAGCAGATGAAGTAATATTCACCTTGTAGTCGACGCTAAAAGACATGATTAACGAGGATTGTAAAACATATTCAATCCAACAAACATAGGGCGTTTTGGTTGCGAAGTTCATTTATTCAAACAAACATATAAAGTAACATTACAGCGTGTATGCTTAAAAGCAATGCCAATGCGTTACGTATTTACACTAATACTATATTATAGTAAATATTCACAAAAAAAAAAACTTTAAAATTACATTTTATATTGTCGAAAAACTAGTATTACTTATCATATTACTCTATGCTTAACTGAA
>JAOPUG010000110.1:14772845-14782982 GCA_027564375.1 Micropterix facetella
GAGTCCTTTTTGAACACCGGTGAACGAGCAACCTTAATCCATCTATCTCAAATATCTAGCTGATCCTTTTGAAAAATAAAATATCTCCAATAGATGTGTATTTAACTGAAAAATAATGAAAATATTACATTGAATATGTCAGCGAAAATCGTGTTAAAAATAGGATGACATTTAAAAAACATATTATTCAAAAGTATGACAAAAGGATTCTGTGATGGTTATCAACCAGCCATTTAATCAAAATAAAAAAGTTTGATATCATCACTTTTATGAAAGGAATCTCCCAAATCTTCACTCTGGATTGAGATGATTATAATTGATTAAGAAAATTTATTTCGGTTAATCTTGTGAATTTTCAAGGGTGATTGAAAGTTAGGCCAGGTCTGAGTGAATACTTCATATTCTATGCATTAAGTATTAATATATGATTACCAAGTGATGTTTCGGCAATTGCCACGATTCTGTTCTGCCTCAATAAGTACAGAAGTATCGCCTGCAAATGAGATTACGTTTGCGTTAAACCATATAAAACATTTTGTTTTTAACTTTTTTGTCGCCTATCGCCGTGGTCTGTGAAATATTTGTAAAGAAACTTTGGAGGCACTCATTAGCTTCACCTGCAATACCAAATAGGTGAAGATTTCTCGTAACAATTCTGTGTGGCACTGTATCAAAGGCTTTAGACAGGTCGAGGAAAATAGCAAGTATTTCTTCTTTTCATCGAGTTTTTGGTAGGTAATAAATTCTGTAATCGAAGAAATGTCATCGTTTATTTCTCGACCTTATCTAAAACCATAAGATACATATTCCAGGTGGTACATCAGCCTAGATTTGGCCACTGTTTCAATCATTTTTGAGACGACACTGAAAAGGCAGTTCGGGCTATACATTTAAAAGATATGGTTATTTTAACATATGCGCATTAAACATATTTATTTTTTATATATTTTATTCATATTTTTGTACACGTGGCCATATTGTTAAGAAGTAATCAGGAAAAAGTGAACACACAAAAATGGTAAATGCTCATTGCCCACCTACATAACTAGGACTGTACTCTACCGTATCTAGATGGGTCAAACCCGCCTTCCAGATCTTCATTGTACCGCCTTCCAGAATTCCACTGCATTATGAGGATTTTTCTCGTTGGTTTTGCGATATTTTCAATTCGTGATTATGAGTATACGAGTCCACAAGCAAGAATACAGATATGATAAATTGAACATTTCATGAGGGATACGAGATACAGATTCGATTTATAATCAATTTCATATGTCATAGATATGTACTAGTGTGTGTGTAATAATGAATTTAATTCACGTAAGCAAGCAAGCTATCAAGGCAAGAGAGGACTAGAAGAGAGCCAAATATAAGGGATATCATATAAAATAACACTACTTCAAGGAAAAAAAATCCTTTTCATGCGAATATCTCATGCATTCCTCAAGACGTGCGTCATTCTCCGGCTATGTGAATACATTAAAAGATCATCGTACAATCGTAAATAACAATACTTGAATATAGCCGATATGTGGCAGCCATATTAATAACAATTCAATTTCAATTTTAGGTTCCCTTTCCTTCTCAATTGGCTAAAATTCTCCTCCGCAGCAAAAAATATATTCGGTGTCACCTTTGGGCCAATTTCCCTCTGTATATTTAAATTTTATTCATTACCTTCCTCTCAATATTTCATCTACGCTCATCCATTTCCCGCACTGATTTGACTTGACTGGTGTATGGAGGGGGAAAGGCTCGATACGAACTTCGCGGTGAATGCATTTCAGGTCCCCTTACTTTTGGCCACGCCTCGCAATTCTCTCAGCCGTAAGATGTAGCCGCAATTAATAAAAAATTAAAAACTACTGCACAACAAACTCCCTAGGGTCAACCAATTTTTCGTTTAGTATTTAGTCCATTTTTTGGAAACAACACTATCATTAACTCCAGTTACCCAAAAATATCGGTTGATTCCCCTTTTGCATAACTAGTCCAACTGTCAAAGGTAAGAATTCACAGTCATGATCAATGTTATTTCTATCTCGTTGACATACATGGGATATTATAATGTCGACTGGATATATCCTAGAATGGTAGACTTCTTCTAAACCTTTAAAACACATGAGAAACGTTCTGTATTATTTTCTTGCTATAGTTAACCGGACATTCATTGCGATGGGTGTATATTATGGACCCCAGTCCAATTTGGCCCGTGGAAGGACTCGAAAGGTCGCCATAGGTCGAAGAAATATGGGTAGCTTTAAAAATACCATAAATATCAGTTCTAATTATTGTAGGCTCAAATTACGCTAACAAATTTATCATCACCTAAAAAGAAACGATCTGGCAGTAGGGGTGAAATTGTCACAGATTTCAAACGAAACAAACCAAAAAAATTCAATAGTTTACTAGTAAAAGTCTTTGTATCCTGTAGAAAATAACTATGGCATGACGGCAAGTGATTTGTTAGCGCAAATTATTTAAAGATTTATGCGAGTTTTAAATGGAAAACCAGGCTTTCTATCTTAAAATGTCTGGTATACCCTCGAAACACCTACTAGCAGGCTAGCAATATGGAGTTACTTACTTTATCAATACAATGATATGGAGTGATTGGAGATGATTAATGGAAATCGTGTCAGTAATCTGATAGGAGACGGCACTATAAGGAGAATGAGCCCATACCACAATGGTAGCCATGACCTCACCACATGTACAAGTGTAATTTAGATTAGGGATAGACACTGCCGCGTTCAATAGGTATCAGGATGCCATAATATCGCAGGAGGTATATTTCGCCCACATCCTTTGCCACTTCCTTCCTCACTTTCTCCCCCGCTCACCCGCGTGACCCGTATCATAATGATGGCGCTAGAGGTGGATGGATGTCGGTAATCAATCATCGGTCGCCGGCGGCTAACGAGACGGTCCTGATACCTTCATTAGCATTATGCGCGCCTGATAGATAGGATGCATGAGGACCGAAATTAATAACGCCACCAAGTGAAAGTTGTTGTCACGTCCAAAGGAATCTCACCTGCCGTAAGTAGTATTTTAAGGAGACCTGCTCATATAATTGATCTTATGCGAGGCAAAACATCGATTCATCATAATATCGGTTATCATAGTATACCAAGTAACTTCCATAGACAATGGCTTCCCTGACACCATTCATTATCAACACTCCGAGATAATCCAAATTCTGGAAAGTTAATGTAAATTATATTTTTCTAAATTCTAAAAAAACAAAATCTATAAAATTCATACCGCCAAATTTTAAATAGGTTAATAAAACACGCAAAATTTAACACGTTTGATTTCAGATTGATTTGAACTTGTAGATGAAACTATTTTTTTGGGATAACCGTAGACTATAAACAGCAATCGGGTCCACACATTAGTTAGCTGGTAGATTTAGCTCCGTAGAGGTTGCTGATAGGAAAATGGGGCAGCTGACTGACTTGGAAACGGTGCGACTGGTCTTCGTCAGCTATTTTAATATCATTATGATATACTGCTATATGGGTATGCAAATGAAGTTCTACCTCCACGTGTGCACAGTGAAGTGTAATCTAGACGAAATGTACTCATTCCGCTGGAGCGAATGGTTTACATGCCCATTCATCCTGGGCCCCGATTAGCAACTTCCGGGAGAAATCTTGAGATTTGCTAGTCGGAGGCGAATAGGCCATCCCCAAGCTAACGTCTGATATGTACCGTGCCAAGGGCTGCATGTCTGGGGGAGTTCAGTCTTTAACGGTGGCTTTCTGAAACCTGGGCAGTCAGATAATATTCAGTGCCCTTTAGCCTATATCAGGCTCTGTCGGTTTTGACGACCCTTTCCTGGACACTTGTGGGAAAATATATTTTTAAAAAATACATATGAAAATTCCCTTTTAAATACCGACCAGGAAGATAACGTCTTGGAAGGGAATATTTCGGAGCCAAGGAATAGGATCCAGGTCCGTCTTTTGCCTGAATATCTCTCTGCTATTGGAGGGACGAGCCCAGGTGCAGAGAGATATGAAAACGACTCTAATATACCCAAGTTGACGAACCTCGACAGCGAGACCTGCAATAAGAAGCACAGGGCAAAGCTTCCGGTACTGCTCGCAAGCGCTACAGAAAGCTGAGGGCTGCGAAAGTAAGTGCCGAAGAGGCTTTCGTAGCATTGCTCATGCCTTGGAGCGAAATTAAGAGCCTGATCATGCGTGCATGCATACACCTGTTAACCAGCGAGCGACCAAACGCAATCGCTCAGAAGAGGAGTCAACACATGAACATTCAAAAAAGGTTCAGAAATGCCACCCGAAGAAGGCGATAAGCCTACTTTTAGAGAGGTGACTGGTTTTTCAGGTGTGAGAATGCAAAATGAAAGCCTGATGAGAGAGGACCAAATGCAGTTAATGCACCTCTCACTACTGACAGCGATTTCCAAATTCGATAGCAGAGGCATTTGGCTTAAATTTTTCGGTTTCTCACAAAAGCCGGTCTGGATACTGTAAAAATTAGGTCAGAAATGGCTGTGGGAGGGATCCCAATCCTCAACCATGGCCCGAGCCGAAACTGCCAATCATGGCAGAAAGCGATCTGCCTAAGTCATCGGTCTGCACAACGTTATTTCCCAGCAGTGGGGCTACGAGCATAGACAATGCACTAAGCCTGCTGACGAAACTGAACGAAGGCCTGTATCCAGGACATTGGGGATACTTCACAGCAGAATAAAAAGAATGGGTAAACTGTGTCATTCTCAATTAAGGGGTCCTCTGTGGAGATGCTTCGGAAAATCGATTCCAGGGTTACCCTTGGGTTTGCAAATATAACTTTCAAGATCATGGGTGGGTCAGCAAGGCACTCAGAAAGTAGGCCAAACCCATGTTATTCTGCTAAAGGCAAATAAACACTTGTACACACCCAGCAGGAAAAAGAGCCGATAAATCGGCCTCTTCTTTCTACATTTGCTGGGAATGTATGAGCACCTAGGGGAAGGAGGAAAATCTGGGAAGACGCAAGGCACATCCCAATCCGGGTGTGGATGGCCGCGTCGAGCGTTGCCTACCATAACTCGCTCTCATACAAGAACCCTAGGTAAGTCGCTCAATCATTCAGGCCTCAAGGCTGCGGGTAAGATATTATCTTATTGTGGTGGAAACTACTCGAGAGCGTGTATTGTCTTTAACAGGAACATTAACTGTCTACATGTTCCAGAGTTATGCACTAACGACCTGGTTGCAGCTTATGTCAATCGCAAAGGATGGAATGGGTCAAGAGCAATCCAGTGCTCGGCCTATCTATCCGGAGAGAAAAGAAATACTACCGAGGAGCTGGCGAATTCATAACACAGTGCACCTGATAGGATGTTCACACAGTGCACCTGGAATACACCACACCACTTGGGGGAGCTCCGACATCAATGGTAGAATTGAGTTCTCTTTTAATAAGTTATCTTCATTTATTAAATTAGGGATGAGTGCCCAACTTTGTAAGAAGTACATAAAGTTATAGACATAAAGTTTGCATCTAAAAATTTGACCAGCCACATAGTAAACTGACATTTTAGGGATGATACTTCAATGTTCAATCACATAGAAATATCCCTTGAACTGCTGACTTCCATAGCCTGTCAACAAACAGCATTTATGAATCCGAAAGCCACCGATTGGGACACATGCAGTGACAATGTAAGGTGAAACCTTGAAACAAATCCAAAGGATATAAAATTATGCGAGAGTCTAGAACTGGCCATGGCGGCTACCACGAAAGGCATTTAAATGCCTACGAGGACAATTGCCCGCTAGAGACAAATACCTCCAAAAGAAAAGTCCGTGGTGGAACTCGATGCTGAACAAGCTAAGACAAGAAACCCAGAAACTATTTAATAAAGCTAAATAGACTCCCTAAAAGACTACAAAAAAGCCTTAATTGAATATAATAAAGAAATCAGGAATTCCTAGAGAACATCATGGAAAAGCGTCTGAGAGGGCATTGGGTAAACGCCTCAAGGAGCTAGAATACACAGAATTCCTGCAAAAGACGAACCTAACCAAATCGGTCTTTTGAAAAAACCAAACGGCTCCGTTACAACTAATGAAAATGAAACTTTAGAGGTATTTATAGCGACCTATTTCCCTAGTGTTATGACATCTACAAATTCAGCAACCATACTCCATACAGACCTCGAAATGAGGACTGAAGCAGGGCTGCTAGAATTATAAAGACGACGGAAAAATGCCCGTGTTATTTGCAACAGGGCATATTTTAACCCCATATCTGGTTAAAAGTTTCAGAGCGAGCTATTCTTTGGTGCATATACCAAAAGAGTGGACCAAAGTCAAAGTAACATTCATACCGAAAGCTGAAAGGAAAGTTTACGCGCTTCCAGAATCTTTCAGGCCAATCAGCCTTACGTCATTTCTACTGAAAGCGATGGAATAGGTACTGGATAGGCATATTAGGGAAGAGGTGTTAACGGCCAACCCTATCAGTTGTAACCAATATGCCCACAATAGAGGCAAATCTACAGAAACTGCTCTGCTGTACCTAGTAGACAGAGTGGAAAAGACATTGAGAGACAAACAAATTGCACTTGCGCATTTTTAGAGATTGAGGACGCTTTTGACAAAACCACATTAAAACTCTAGTAAAGGGTTTGGAGAGGAAAAAGTAGACTCTACCATAGTGCAGGGTGTCAATGCAACTCGAACAATATACTAGATTGTTTTTCACCCGCGAGATGACTACACAAAGACTTTGACGAAGACGATCTACTGATCCAACTAAATCAACAACCCGTGAGAGACAAAACCCTTACCGCGAGGCACTGGGAATGTCAAACCCAGTGGGGCTCTCAAAAGGGTCACTCCCTAATTTGGACAGATTTCTTCATCATCCCATCAGGTCACGGGTTCGAAATCGCTTGCGCGGCTTCTACCTTATGAAAGCGTTAATTCGTACCGAATTTATCGCGGATCCGAGGCATCTTTTATTCGGATACCACCAGAAATTGGGTGGCCAAAGTATCGTTTCTAAGGGTAGACATAGTGGGGTAGATATATACACCCACTCTAGAGATAGCATACGCAATCACCCCCCCCCCCCATCTATATTCTGATAAGGGAGGGTCGGTAAACCGGTTTCACCAGGTTAGGTCCCTTTTCAGGGAGGCTGCCGTTGAACTGTAAATTGAATTGGATAAGCTAATAACTACCAGAATGGCACTTCCGCAGACACGGAGAAATGAGTAGCAAACAATTTGGATTCACACCGCCAAAAAGCACTGAGCTGTAGAGCTGACGGAACGGGGAAGAACCACAGACAAACTTGTCGTGGCAGTCTCGCTCGATATTGAGAGGGTTTTCGATAACTCCCAGTGGCCCTTCATCTTGCTTCAGCTACAGATGAAAAGCTGTCCGAAAAATCTATACAGGCTTGTACAGAGTTACCTGGACGGCAGGAAAGTGACTCTAAATCACGCAGAAGCAACGTAGACACTCGATGTGACAAAGAGCTGCATACAAGGTTCTACCTGTGCGCCAACCTTCTGGAATATCGTCATCGACAAATTATTGCAAATGGACTTCGTAACCATGGCACACGTTCAAGCATTTGCCGATGACTTGCTTCTAATTGTGACAGACATTGTTGTCTGAAAATTGTCCAAAAATTGAGGAAAAAACAAATACCTATCTCGAACGGATATCAGAATGGGACAAGAACTGCAAACTGAAGTTTTAGGAGAGCAAGATTCATCCCATGTTGATAAATCGAAGAGGAACATCCAACATCAGAATGAACAACTGTACAATAAAGTTAGTCAACAATTTCAAACTGCTGGTGATTACCATCGATAAAAACCTATCGTGGCACCTGGAAGTCATTGAGGCAAATTATACCGGAGCCATCTAGCCAATTAACCTCTACGGCGCCCCTGTTTGGGGAATGTCGTCGGCCGGAAACTCGACAGACTTCAACAGGCGACGAAATACGGATGGCCAAGGCTTACCAGACTGTCTCTCTGGCCTCTGCTCTTACCATCGCCGGTTTCCTGCCGCTCAATTTGAAGATACAGGCAATTCAAACTCTACGAAGTCAAAAATACATACATTATCAGTCGTCGGGAGACATATTTAAACCCCCACATCCAAGCCTAAGGATTCCGTTGAGAATATCCTTTCCGGAAAGACCACCGGAAAGAACGGAAGACGATAACGTCAAAGTATCGACATAACACCTCCAGACGGCAGCAAGATCGAAGGCAAAGTCGGCGCGGCATTCAGCTGATCAAAGGAACAAAAGAGTGGCAAAATCACTCGTCCCTACTAAGCGAGCTCTGCGCCGTCATCCAGGCTAAGCTATTTGCTATTAAGGAGGCACTCGAGTGAATACTCAAAAAGCCCACTGGTAGATGGACGGAAGTATCGATTTTCTTTGACTCGCAGTCCGGAATGCAAATGAAAATAGACCACACTCTGAAAAATCAATTAATTACATCCATTCAAGCGGCCACTAGAAAATTGGAAGTAGAAAGAACGGAAGTTCACCTAGGTAGACGAATTCGCCAAGAAAGCCGCGCTGACGAAAAATACCGCTCCAAGGTACGACAACCGGCCGCTCAGCTTCGTTAAGAGAGTAATTTGAAAGTGAAGCCACACCATCTGATCATCAAGAAAGTTTGCTCAAACAGACTTCCACGTCACCCAGATTTTATCAGGACATGGCACTTTTAACGACTACCTTTCTCATTTTTAGATTCAGGATAGCGCGATGTGCGCCTGCGATGGAGAGACTAGGCAGGACATTCTGCACCTGTTGTTCTCCTGCGCGATGTTCTAACCTGCCCAGTTCCAGCTAGAGATATTCACTGGATAACGATGAGAGCTCCCAGGTAACCAATTTTCCATCAATCGTAACATCAGACTGCCACCTGTCGGCTTTCATGCATTATTACAGAAAACTAGCACGCACCGCCAGAGAGCATAGCAGCAGCATCTAGCCCTGACATTCGGGGGTAATGTTTCGTGTACTCGCCCTTCTGTGTCTTAACTACCCCCTAGTACCTAATTCTGCGGATTTACGCGGAGGCTTTCTCAGCCGTTGGAAGGGGAACATGGATTTCCAGGGCGAGCTAATCACATCGAACCTACCCATTCTCCACCACACCTCGACAAAACAAACTACGTACATTAACACCACACACTAGGTACATCACCACGTGTCACCAATATTTTTGGGCCGTTAGCTCATTCGGGAAGGCCTCTCACCACAGGATAATGTTTCTTATTGAAGTTATATTTTATAATTAGTTATTTATTCAATTCAAGGATACATTACATACATAGGATGGATGTTACTTTATTCGATAGAGAAATCGAATGACGCTATCATCAAATGACGAATTTGATGATAGCAGGTGGATTTGAGTTACAAAAATGGGGAAGCAACAGCAAAACCCTCTTAGAGTATATAAAGGTAGATAATGTACAAAATGATATATCGGTTATTTTCAAAAACATCGACGTGTTCAAAGTGCTGGCTATTACATGAAACCAGAACACTGATAATTTTAAGTATCAGCTACAATTGCCAGTGATGAAGGAGACAGTGACTAAAAGACCAGTGTTGTCAGATATCGCAAGATTTTATGACCTTATGGGATGGATGTTACCAATCATATTTACAGGCAAGGTTCTCATCCAGAAGTTGTGGAAGTCGGGTCTGAAATGGGACGAAAGATTGACGCCGGAGCTTCTTCTAGAATGGGTACAATTCAGAACTGATTTGATCAACGTTCCCAGATTCACTATTCACCCCATTACGAATTCAACTCGCACAGTAGATGGCGTAAATAGTCAGAATTGTATGTTAATTGAACTACTATATTATACATTTTAAGAAAATAATCATATGGGACGACGTTGGATAAAACCATGGGTTTTCCCCTGCCTAGTTTAATTTTGGAAATATAATAGTAAAGTTATAGAGCTTCCATATCCTAACTTTCGACTAAAAAAGAAAGAACCTCTTTTATGGGACAGTGTATTCATTTTTATAATAACTTTCCTGGAGAAACATTAAACTTGCCGAATAGAAAAATTTAAGTCTCATATTGAAAAGACGCTGTGTGAAAAATCATATATT
>JAOPUG010000110.1:14819906-14830032 GCA_027564375.1 Micropterix facetella
TTAGGTTCAATAAATAAATTATAAAAATAAATAATTTAAAAATATCAAATAGAATGCTTGTATGTAGTTTATGATAAACATAGTTCATGACGCCTTTGAAATTGTATCGATATAGTTGAGAAATAATAGCCTTTTGTAGTATTATCAATAAATTGTCCAGCATATCAAATAATAAAATTGTTTTGAATCTAAAAAAGAGGCATTATCTTTATTTTTAATTTTCGTATTAATAACAGAGGATAACACCGATGAGAAAACGGATTGGCTATGAATATATATGACTTGTGCCTATCACGCCTTTCCTCATAAATACCTGCCCTGAATTATCCCAAACTTATTTAATATATACTCCTTGGCTACTGATTTCGCTTACTATAGTAGGTACCTACCTGTTATTAGTATCTGATTTACCCAAATAAAGTTTTCGTCTATATTAAACCTACATATATCTTTCATATGGATCATAATGGTTCCGTGTAGTCTGGGCTATGATGACCGTTATGCCTTTTGGTCGGCCCAGCTCGCAGAGTAGCCCCTATCCAGGAACCTACCGAAATAGGGACTAATACCTGGAGGAGATTGGAAGCGCAATCTGACCTAAGGAAGCGGGGGTAGGTAGGTACATCAGGCTATCTGTCCTGATCCCGATCTCGGGTGGCAAGCCGAGCAAAGGACGCCGCGGATCCGCGATAATTACAGCTAGGAATTGCCGCTGCCTGAGGTAGACGATCGCGCAAGCGACTTCGAAGCTGTAACCAGACGGGGATCAGAGAAATCTGATCGCATCTGGGAGTAAGGGCGCGAGTTGAGAACTAAAATGGGGTTGAAAATTCCCAGTGCCTCGCTGTAGGAGTCGGAATCTTACGGGCTGAGGTGGAATTTTGTAAGTAGATTATCTACGTCCTCAAGCCTCTGTGTTTCACCTCGGGGTGATATAGCGATAAAGTTCGCTGACGGTTTCGTCCGTAGCAGGTGGCATATAACAAATAAAAAATATCATATCATATAAACCTACATTTATGAGCACTCATAATATCTAAGATGCCGCATGAGCTGTTTAAGTATGATAAACTATCGTGAATGCACGTATACGAGTCTGCTTTAATAGTTATATTGCCTCTTTTTTGTAGATAGAGGTGACGTACAAAACCTCGATTTTTATGAGATTGATAACGAAGCTAGCAGCGAACCAGTTGTAGGAATTGCTGATTCATGAGAACTTTTTGCAGAATTGATATCACTATGCTCCACGACTATCGCTGTATCGTCGGAGAATTGGTATACTTTTGAATTGTCAAATATATTATTTTCTCAATTTGATAGTTGCCATGTAGCATTTGTAACAAGTAGATCCGTCGGACATCAGTACTCCCCGGGTAGAACCGCGCCTTCCACCGAATATGCAGATTGAAAAGGACAAATTATTCAACGCTAGTAGCGACGCGCCGTAGATGGCCTGTCGCAATTACCCCGCCTATACTTTCACCCTCTAATTTGTAGGATCGTCGCGAGGAAGTCGTATAAAAATCGCTGAATTTTTATTCACTAATGCAAGCTATTTTAAACGATTTCCATGGTGATTTTGCATAAAACTTTGGGTGGTGTTTTAAATTAAATAAGTTTCACACCATGTCCATTCGAGTGTCACAGATCTATCTGCAGTTGAGAGGCAGCATAAGCTACTGGTGAACCCGCTACCACAGGATATTATAACGAACTTTATCGTCATGTCACCCCGAGATGAAAGCAAGGACTTATAGACAGAAAACAATCCACGTCCTAACTACGCCATCAGCTGACAGAGTTTAACGCCTTACTGCTACGCACTGGGAAATGCCACCCATTTGGTAACCTCATCTCCTGACCCCCAGATTTTGTCAGATTTTTTCGACCTCCCGTCTGGTCACGGGTTCGAGGTCGCTTCGTGGCTTATATCCAGGCATTGGTGGTAATTCGTAATGAATTTATTGCGGATCCGAGGCACCGTTTTCCTGTCAATCTCACACAAGATCACGTGGCCAATGGATCGTTTCTCGGGATAGACAACATTAGGTTAACATCTATCCCCGCCGTTATGGCGACGAAGCTACACTTCCAGACCCCCATGGGCATTAGCCGGTTGACAAACAAGGCCGGTAAACCGACCAATATATCAACTGCCTAGGGCCGCCCGAGGTATTTCCCCAGATCAGCACTACAGTTTCTCCAGGGAAGTCCCTCTTCTAGGGGGCTCCCGGATGGTAGTTGAACCGTGGATTGTATCGATCAATGTTACCATAATGCGGCCATCTGGTTCAAGCTGCACGGCCCCGTTAGGTCCCGGATCTATTTACAGCTTATATAGATTGCATATCACTATTACGTGATATGCAATCTATATGCATATCACGTAATTTTATGTATGTAATTTTGTCTATGTCCCCAAATCTCTGCACTTCGTCTCGGGGTGATATAGTGATAAAGTTCGCTGAAACGCTCCGGGGTGGACGGGTTCGCCCGTAGCAGGTGACATACGCTAAATCTAAAAATCAACCTTGTATATATATAGCAAATGCTATTAATCATCAATCACGCTATACTGGTTACTCCAACAAACAATAATTTGGACTGTATTAAAAAACGTGCAGTAAAATTCAACAGAGGGCGATTTGCGCCCAGACCGCGAGGTTACTGAGGGGACGCCCTCATCAAAAACTCAAGCGCTTATGTTAGGTAGAAGCAACCTTCCTATCTCAATCCTGTGAATCTTTTGTCTCGAACATCCAGTCCACTGCCGTCATTTTTGCAAATCTCCAAAATGATCCGTTTGGGGATGTGCCTATATAAAATGCTTCTATAAAGGCTGCTATATAGTTAGAAAATGAATCGTGATATAAAATAAAGAAGAAACATATTTTTTTTAGATATTAGGAGAATTTTAATTACAGAAAATTATTCTACGTAAATAAACTGAAATGAAAATCATCTACACGTTTCTTTGGTTTAGGCCTTAGTAACACGATAAAAATACTGAAATAAAAATCCTGTAATAAAAATCTCCTAATTTCCACAAAAATATATTTTTTTGGTTCTACATTTTCCTCTTCAATTTACCTAAGGAATAATATCCCAAATTTAAGGCAGTTTTGCAGATGCACAATGTACTCATTTTACGGTTACTCCATCCCCATTTCATCGATTCATCTTTACACCTTTACGCATAACTCAAGATTTAAACCACTAAGCGCACCAAAACATCCACATTGTAACCTATTGTTATATATCAGAATATTTCTGTGAACAAATGTTACCTAATTTAACAAAACGTGGCGATCATCTTCTTCTAATTCCTTCACCGACGTTAAAGTCTCACCAGAGAGGAAAAAAAAGTTCTAAGAGGTTTCCTGCTCTAACCGAGCTTGGGTTTTCGAGTAATTGCATACTTAACGTCATTATAATATAATTGAAAAGCGGAAATTTTACCGTACATTTTCCGCCGTAGAACAAAGAAATTCGAGAGGTCGAGGACGAATTTAGAAAACCTAGGAAAGTATTTTCCTAAGGTGTGTTTTTTTTCAAACATTATATGTAAATAAGATTACCGAATTTACCGCATGAACTTTTTCAGCACCCGACGTTTCGGTGATAGGTACTGACTGGCAGTCTACCCTAGGCAATGGCGATTGCAACATCGCCGAAACGTCGGGTGCTGAAAAACTTCACGCAATAAATTCGTTAACCTTATTTATAATATCAAATAACCGCAATCGTCTTCGGCTTTTTAAACATGTTTCTGATGTGCATATGTAAGAACACTTCTGAGAAGAAAAGGACGGAAATTCGGCTACTTGCTTTCAAAAATGTATAGGATGAGATAAGACAGGCAGACAAATACATAATTCTTAGCAACAGTTGTAG
This sequence comes from Micropterix facetella, assembly GCA_027564375.1. Taxonomy (NCBI): domain Eukaryota; kingdom Metazoa; phylum Arthropoda; class Insecta; order Lepidoptera; family Micropterigidae; genus Micropterix; species Micropterix facetella. The sequence goes on from JAOPUG010000110.1 coordinate 14,823,804, forward strand.
ATATTTGTAGAAGTTATAGTATATGGTATGTAATGTGGGAAAATCAAACCAAAAATATAATTAGTAGACATGGCATTGGAAAAAGAATTTACACTGAAAAATATCCTTTCAGTTTCAGGCTAGCGATAATTTATCTTGAACAACTCCACCCTACGGAAAACGAGGATTTAAATAATCGCATTGACATCTTGATGCGTACCCGGGCAGCCGCTGAAAAAGATCCGCTTTCTTAGCTAAGGGTCTCAGAGATCTTAATCGACGCCTTCGCCTGAAGCAATATGCACAGACACGGTAGGAAATTCGCGTTTTCCATTAATATAATTTACTAATTTTTTTAATATTTAAATGTGTTTTTAATATTCGCTTCGGATTTTTACCGACACTGTATTAGCCTCCAAACAGGCATTGATCCTATGAATTGCTATTGTACAAAAAGTAAACTTTTTTAAACATTGATACATTCAAATATATAACTTTTACTAACAAAAAAGTTATTAATTTCACCTATTATCTGAATTAGTGTCCTCTCTAAACTGTATCTAATTCAGGAACTAAAGTATACCTCGACTTAAATATCCATTTTGATATACATATTCAAAATATACTTAAAGAAGCGTATATACGTATTTATGGGATTTGTTCTTCGACTATCTAGAAAGTTCATTCATACAGGCTTGTTCCTTTTGCTATACGTGGCTTGAGTACATCCAGTGTTTGACTATTCTTTCGCGATCTGGAATACTTTTTACTCAAAATATCGTAACGAACTAGAGATGTTACAAAAGGAATTACTTAGAACAGCGTAGTATGCCACAGTCATTGAGTCTGAATGACAGACATGCTCTTCTTGATATGATGTCACTTCATTAAGTGTATAATATTGTTATATATTGTTCAAGCCTTGTACAACAGCTTAGTATCCATGTTCCGCGAGGAAATTCTCGTCTAATCTCTCTTCCACATGCCAAAGCCGGACACCAATTCTGGGTTTAGGGCGCTATTATTCAGGATGTGTGACATATGCCTACTACCAAATTTTCGCAGATATCCACCTGTTTATGGACATATTGCGGTTCAAGCGCTGTATCAAGTACCACCTTCAATGAGAGACCTCCCATTTTATCAGTAATTTCACTTTCGTCTTAACCATCATTTTTTATTATTTGACTGCCAAAATTGTTGATACCACGACAACATGTTTTGTTATGGCTATAGTTTGTTTTGATTGCAATATCTATTGTTAATTAATTTGAATTATCTTGCGAAAAATTATAATATGCTCTACTCATCTATGGGTAGTGAAATATCTAAGAGTATAATAAACTTACATATTATTGTTTATGTAAATCTCAGTCATGTCACTATTGTTTGTACTCATTTTTCAATATTATCAGTATATAACTGTTAATTACTCACAAATACACACCAAACTATCAGCCGGTAAATGTCACAGGAACCAGCATCCTATGCATTGCGCTGACGGAGGAATCAGGAAAGGAAGCAGACGTTGCAAACATCCATTTAAATGAAACACTAGAAAAACATCTTTATTTGATAAAATGGATTCAGACTTCACGAAATTCATTACACAAATTATTATATTTAGCGTAGTCTAAATAACCGTTACCTCTGTTATTTCTGAGGGTAGTCTAAATCCTATAATACGTATTATGCAATATCAATACGTGTGCAAAAGGTTGCAAGGAAACAAAAGATGAAGTCTTTTGTTTCTGTGCTAATAATACACCTTATTCGATATTACTTATTGTCCAAAAAACCGTGCCAAATCTTCTTTTTTTTTATTTTGAAACCAAACAGCTCTACAAACTATACATAAAGATATATGATTGAAATTTACAAAAATCAGAATCTGGATTTAAGAATTATTAAAATTGAATTCTTATAAGGGGTTTTTGAGCAGTCTAATATGTCCACACTCAAGAAGTATGTATTGTAGCTATGACAGGCTCTATATAGGAATACATTTTGCGATGCGTTTGTTTTCACTACAGGGCGATGAAATAATCGATGTGATCGAGCAGGGCGAGGAGGAACATAAAATTCAATGCGTTCCAGTATCGCGTTCGCATCGATTGAATTATTTATCAACCCGTGTAAGAATACAGCATCGATCAAGGTTGTACGGCTCTCTAACGACATCAACTTATGGGTTTTTATGGATTTCTCGTAGGAGCTGGGCTTGATGAAAGAAGTGAAGTTTAATCGCTTCACAAATCTTTTTTGTACTGCTTCGATTCGCGATATGTAAGTAGAATATTGGGAATTCCAGTCCACTGGTGCAAACTCTAACTGACTTCTTATATAGCAATTATAGAGTATTTTAAACATGTCAGTGGATTTAAACACCGATGATACCCTTAGCATAAAACCGAGTAATTTATATACTTTTCTAATAATGTTGTCAAGCTTTTTTGGTATCAATGGTAATCCCAAGATCTCGCATCACTGCCAACTATAACGCCATTAAAATTGTAATTAAATATATTTTCTGGAGAATGTGATTATGTGACATTTGCTTACGTTAACGAAGTGACAGTTTTCCGAACAGTATTTTATAAGGCGGTTTATATCCGCCTGCAAATTTAGGCAGTCATTAATTGAACTAATCTCACTAAAAATCTTCGTATCATCCGCATATATGACTATATTGAATATATCATGCAATCTGTGATGTCGTTGAGGTATAAAAGGAAAAGAAGTAGCCCAAAGTGAGAGCCTTGCGGTACCCCCGAAGCTATATTAGAAAACTCGGATTGAAAATCCTGAACAACTACTGCTTGAGTCCGATTTGCGATATACGAGGATATCCAGCCATACAAAACACCCCTAATCCCCAAGGCCCATAACTTTTTAAAAGTATGTCATGATTAATCTTATCAAAAGCTTTGGAGAAATCTGTGTATAGAGCATCAATCTGTGTACGTTTATCCATAGATTTAAGTACAGAATCATTGAAGGTGATAAGGTTGGTTTCTACAGACCTTGATTAGAAAAATCCGTGTTGTTCCGGTACTATGACTAAACGAACAACTGCGAATTATTGGTCGAATACATTTTTTTTATTAACTTACTGAATATTGGGAGTTTTGATACGGGACGATAATTTTGAACATTATTTCGCGAACCTTTCTTTAAAATAGGACATATATACGCTTGTTTCCATATTTTGGGGAATACGCTTTCTAATAATGATTTATGGAACAATGTCATTAGTAAATATGTACAATTAAGGGCGAATATAGGCTGTATATCATCAGAGCCAGCGCCTTTGTTTATATATATTTTACACAAATATTTATCTGTTTTTCCTCGTGAAATCCTACGTTGAATATGTTGACTGATTGTAGGTGGGCGTTACTAGGTACTTGAAATTTGCGTTCAGGATCGTGGTTTTCATAAACGGATTGAAAGTAATGAGAGAATAATTTACATATCTGCGGATCACTCGTGGCTATGTCAGAATTAAAGTTTATTTCGCATGGAATGCCGGGGGTGGATCGTTTAGATTTTACATATTTCCAGAAGAATTTGGAGTTATTTTTTATACATTCTTGAGACTTTTCTATATAGGCTTCGAAAAGGGTTTTATTTATTTCTTTATATCGGATTCTAAGTACCGAAAATGCTTCATAGTGGATGAGATTTACCAGTTGTTTTCCATTTTCGGTAGAATTTATATTTTTCATTGATTATTTTAATCAAGGGTACTTCAAACCAAGGGGGATATTGACGATGTGAAACAATTTTCGATGATACATGCTCGCTGATGATACAATGAAGGACTTTCTAGAAACGTTTGATGGCCAATTCCATTTCGCAGTTGTTAATTTCTGAGGCCCAGTCAATTTTTGATATTGCTTCATTAATAAGTGAATAATCTTCTTGTCCGAAGAGGTTTCTCATCCGAGCATTACAGTATCAGAAGAGCTGGGTGATATTCATCGATAGGAATAAGAGGATTTTGACTACTCATAATTGTACACTCTAAATTACTAAGTACGAGGTCTAATATTATGTCCTTGTTGTTATAATGAATGTTATATTGATTCAAAAGCAGAAATAACAAAGTATCAATAAAATTACAACTGAGACGGTCAATATATTGGATGTAATTGCACCACTTTCTGACGATTGAATCAATTTGATCTTGGAGAACTTCCAATGTCCAACAATAACAAAATTATCATCAGGATGACTATTTCTTATGTCACTTAATTTTAACAGAAATGTATTAACATTTTCCGCATGATTTCTGTCGCAGCAACATAGATGGAAACATGATTTAGAATGCGGAGAGGTGATGGTAACTCACAGGTCTTCTGCAGAGGTGGACCACTCCTCACGTAAGCGAGCCGAAAAGTGATGCTGAACGCCTATTAGTAACCCACCGCCCCGATATTGACTGTCAAAACGTAGTTTCGATCCCGTCTAAAGATAGAGTAGCTAGAATCCAAAATGTCAGAATCTTCTATTCCATCTATTATGATGAGGAGAAGTGACAATACTCTCGGACATACATTATATCGGAAGCCCACACATACGGACATTGTATATTTGCATGCCAGCTCACCAACAACCATACCATCTACGATCAGTGCAAGCGCCAGGTGGCGTTTCTAAAATAGCTGCAGCTAAAATCACCTAAAAAAAATCGGAAAGGTCCCAAAACGATGTATTTTCCCATGTAAATTCGAAAAATACAAGAAAAAGTCAGAAAATAAAAAAAAAAGCAGGGATGTTTCAGTTATACATATAATATAATACTCCTCTAAAAGTGTATTATTAAAGAGAGTGTTTGTTTTAGACCGTAACCAACTGACATTTTGATAGTAAAGGTCTAATGACATGATCGCAACTGTCTGAATAATAGGACCTACGATTGACTTAATACAAATATTATGTAGGTTATGTTGATAATATTTGGAATTACATAATAATAATGCACAAAAATTGCACAAAATTGCATGTACAAAAAATGCACAGGTCGAGCACAAAAACGGAATATGTAGAAATTAGCGAAATCAGCAGTGTCTGAGATAAACAATCGATAAAAAAATCATAATTTATTAAGCGCTTAAGGAAGAAAATAACGAATAATGTCCAAAAAAATAGTGAATTTATTGCATAACATATTCCATGAATGACAACAAAAGCATTAAGAAGATCAAATAATATTTTATACTTACCTTGTCATAAATCCATTCTATAATTATTAACATATTAGCACTGATACGAAAATCACGTTTTATTACACCAAATAATAAAATGAAATAAGTAATGCGAATTAATCTTATTTGCATTTGCAAAAACACATTGTAATGATATGTAATGTTGGGTACTTTCTACCGCTGTACCATTTTCGGAATTTATTTCTTTCTTTAGTAAATATAAGTTTGACCGACAAACGGATCGGACTTACTTTATTGATTATTAAAAAATGCGACGGCCAAAACAATTTGACATCTATTTTTATGATACGGTACTTGCTACTACCCTACGTTGCCGCCGAAAATTATTAAATGATTGCTTACATTGATAGCAGTAACTAATACGAATTTTATCGTCATGCAGTAATTTGAAGAGTGTATTCCATGACAGCTAATTAAGTAATGACATATCAGACAATACTTATAAAAAATGGCATATTGTATAAAATTGATAAAAATAAAAATAGTACGTACTTATAATGTAATAATAATATGAAATAATAAAATGAGCGTTTATGGGATATTGAATCGAGCAAGGATAGCGGAAAACATGCAATTAATTCTAAGTAAGACAGAGAAACAAAAAGTGTAGTAATAATAATAATAATACAGAAAATACTATATTAAAAAATATATATAATCGTTAAAGTGTTTGTGCCAAAAAAATGATTACAATAGATATCTTAAATTAGCTTTGCTGGCCTCAAACACAATAAGGTTCGTTGTATTAATTTTATTATATTTAATACTTGTACAAAAAAAATGTTGCAATATCACTTATGTAAAAAATAGTACATTGAAGAATAACAGATTAAGATCGACATATCTCAAGTAAAAAACGGCGCTATGTACATCTATCTGGGCTTCTTGGGCCTGTACCTAGATGCACAATTGTATATTGAGTGTAGGGATATTAAGGAAGGAAAATAAATACAGGTAAAAATAGTAAGGTAAATGTAGCCCCTGCCGTTTTTTTTATTAATGAATATAACCAATATTTT
>JAOPUG010000110.1:15152604-15166670 GCA_027564375.1 Micropterix facetella
AGTTTGTCAGCAACATTTTTCCAAAACTAGAGAAATATTTATTGAGTGCTTTTGCAATTCTAGGATTTTCGGTTATTGTTTCATTACTAATGATGAGTTTGCTGATAACTAAATTTGTCTTGTTTCTATATCTCAATTCTTTGACTATATTCCATGTACATTTTCTGATTGTAGTTTTAGTTTATATATAAAGTTCTCTTTGGCAGTTTTATCATTTAAAGCAGAGACTGCGATATTTTTAAAAGTACCATTTTAAAATTCAACCTGATAATCGCAATTATTATAGCCGATAAAAATGTAATTAAATCGATGAGAAGGAAACAAAATAGTTTGAAAATCTAATGCAAATAAATTATATTGCAGGATCTAAGAAATAAAAAAATAAGTCCGGAACGCGTCCTCTCTCTACCTCGACGCAACATTTTTTCAGCCCCTACACAGCATAGCGCCTGATTGATAAAAAATGGCCAAACAAGTTTTTGGCCTAAATCCCCTCAGAAAACCCACAGTATAATAATTGAGACCAAGTTCATAGTAGAATGAAACGAAAAATCACTCATAACTTTAATCAAAGGCCGAGCAGCAGTTTGCACGTTTGACAGCTTTGAAGCAGTTATTCCCCCGATAGATTTCAGGAAGATTGGAAAATAATTGAACATAGAAAGTTTAAAGGATTAGCAAGAAGGTTTGGTCGCCGAAAAAAACAACCGAAGTCCACTACAAAATAAAATGGAATCGTTACTGACAGCAATACGTCATAAACATTACTAATAGCAATGATGTAACTGAAAAGTCTGTAGATTCACTCATCAGTATAAATTTATGAAAAAACTACCCGCTTGTTGAAATCTTCACTGAACTAGGTTGTCACCTAGACAAAGGAGTAACATCCTAATTTTCAGGAATATTTATTCATTTATTTAAATACACCGATTTAATTGACGCAGCAATATACTAACATGCCAGAAACAATAAAAAAACCACGAAAACTTCAGAAGCGGTGGCAAAAGCTGCAGCGTGCTATGGCGATTTGCGTAAAGAGCTCATAAATCAAAGTATTTCATATTTGAATATGCCGCCATTATCCGGAAAAGCCGAATAGCTAGGGCACTGATCGATAGAGACGTTATCAATATGCCTAATTTGACTATAGAATGGACAGGTACTCAATTATCACAGTTAGCACTGTGAATTATGAGGTCCTTTCATTTACATTGAAACTAATAAAGGGATGTCGACGAGAGAAGGAAATGAAAACAAAAAACTTTCAGTTTTAGTTTGAAGAATGCGTGAACATAACGCAATCGCCTACTTAGTATTATTTATGCCTTGACTATGCAAAAATGAAGGACCGCTTCGGAAGAAGAACGACTAGGAGGCGAGATGTTTAGACGACGACGTATAAATACTGATAATTCGTCGAATGTGATGTCAGAAGGCAAAAAAATATATGACGGAGAGGAGAGGGGAGAGGGGCAAGAGAACGATCGGCTGGTGTGCGCTGAGAGTGGTTACTTGGTCCTGAAAGTGAAGCGGTAGGCGTTGGGGCGCGGCGGATAATGGGACGCAGCAGGCGATGGTGTATGATAACAGTGGGGCGCGATATACAAGGCTGCAGGCAGGCACACACTTCGGAGACATAGCAACGGCCGAACTTAGGTGACCTGACGACAGTCTTTTGTAAGAACGTTAGAAAAAAATGTCATAAATAATATAAAATCTAGATAATAGCACTAGAAACAAGTAACTAATATCGAAACTGGGGACATTAAATAATAAGTAATAGGAGAAATGATTTAATGACAGGCTGAATACATTAGTAAATAGTGTAGGTTCTTTGAGCTAGACCTTCTCCCTTATAATTTTCTTGTCACCTTCGAGTTAACTTAGAACTACCCTTTTAAAAAAACGATCTTGCGAAATTCTCACGTCAAATTATAGTTTTCGTATTTTGTATACATCTTTTTTTCTCATTTCGGAGTCTCGGATAAAGTTAACTTCACCGGATATTTTTCTGTAACTAAGGAAGGTGAGAGTGAACCGCGCTAATGATCAGCTCAACATTCTAAATTCATGAGAACACTTAAACCAGGATCTTCGCCGATATACACTTCCGGGTGATGAGTGAAAACAAACTCACTACCTAATTCAAATGAGCGGTGGAACGTCGTTTCTTGGTAGATTGTGATTTCTAGCCGTTTAATCATGGAGGTAGCTAGCATATGAGATACACAATCCTACCCATAGGACTATCGTCGAGGGATCAGTCGCCCCGCGACACGTACTGACCGTGAGACAAATAGAAGTCGTCATCGAACGCAACGACACAAATAAACGTCGGATGTATAATTCATCGGCCGGCCAGCATTGCACGGGGCCGCGCAGTTGCAGAGTTCTAGTAATCACACCATCAACAGAATCACAGGAACGGTAAACTCTCAGCCTGCAGATAAATACCCGAGATTTATTCGATACGTCGTACGCGAATCCAGAAAAATCAACATTTGCTAAGAACTTCAATCATCAGATTACCTGGACCCGTGCGCTATCGTGCGGGCGTTTCCCCCTCCCTCCTTTAATAAACAAAAGGGAAGAGAAGCCTATCTTCTTTTCACACATTAGGGTTTAATAAGGTAATTTTGATGAATAAAAGAGCCGTATCTGAACTTTCAGGTTTTCATAAACTTAGCCTATAGCATTTAGCCAGCTTTTATTAGGGTTAGTTAGGTATGTCACTCGTGTCCTGATAAGCATTGCAGCGACGAGGTGTCCTAAACTGAAATTAGGCTTTCAAATTTCAGGGGGTTCTACCCCTCGAGGATTCAGGTTTTCTTAAGGGAGTGGGGTTTACAGCACTCATTTAATAAGTAATACTCGCTACTTCTGTATAACAAAATATCGCACGAGTATATAAGGTGACTATCTTTATTAGGTCCGCTGAGAATAGGGAGGAAGTATTGAGAATTAGCTTGTTCTGACATTGTAGTATGTGAGTTGACGAATAACGGTAGTCGTTAACAGAATTATTTAAGATTCGGGATAAATTTGGAAGACGAAAGGAGTGCTAATCGTGATCACCTGTTTCAGGAATACAAAATAGCCGGAATTATTTTAGGAATACAACCTAACCTAATCGGTCTTCTGTGCTAAACTAAACTATATGAATATATCATAAACGGTTAAAATGCGAATCGCTTTATGAGATTCAACATGTTTTACATCTAATCTGATGGGTCCACATAGATGAGAAGTTGCGCCGCTTTGCGTAGCTTTTACAGCTATTAAGTAAAAAAAAATGTATAGTATTCGCTGTGCGATCATCCACAATATACTATGCACACATAGTATAATGTGATGAATTATAATTTAGTGTAAACATTCTACCCTCATGTTAATATGGATCCAACATTCATCAAATCCACGATACATCGCCGAAACCTAGGAGATCAACTGAGCACTTGTCGTTATAAAGTTATAAAGCATCAAAACAACTTTTAGCGATGGCTCTGGCGATTCCTAATGCCAAACCTTCTAAAACTAAACTCAATAGGAAAGTATTACCAGCATCAAATTACAGATCTAATTCAACAGTTGAGCAGTTAGACAAAATTTCTTCTTCTACTACTCTTGATATTATGGCCATATGTGACAACAGAAAATGGTTTTGCAGACACAATTGACATTAGCAGTTGACTTGTTAACGCATATAGCTTATGTTGGACATATTAATAGTGTCATAAATTAAATGTTACAAATTCTAAAATATAAATAGAATGAAAGTTTTTTAAAGCAGTTTCTCCACATTTTTTGTTTAAATGTCCTGTAGCTGTGAAAAAGGGGATGATTTCATATTTATGTTGAGCGTGTCAATCCATGCAGCTACCTGAATTATATTTGTTAAATATATACAGGCCTCATCAACCTCGCTGTGCAATGCCGCTTTCTATCCAACCGGCATCTCTCAGACGATTGCGCCGATTATTAAATGGCAATATTGAAGGGAAACCCCGGAGAAAACAGGGCAACAACGCCGAAATGTGTGAAAAGCAAAAATCATAGCAACTTATTAAGGCGATGAAAAAAGAAACAAAAAATATCGAAAAATCTTGGAAAAAAGGCCTATTGCATGAAAATACTTTAAAGTGTCTCTCTTCTAGTGAATGGGTCATTTTGTCAAGTTTTGTGTAAAATCACGTTATTTTTGGGAGTTGCAAAATTCAACTAGTAGCAAATAATTGCAATCACGCAGCATATGATGACGCGCATGCGCGTTTGCTTCTGCATTTTTCGTTCACTGCACCACTATTGGCCTGTGGTACAATGTCTAGTAATCGTATTATGATTTGTGTTAGCCCTTAAGGCTCGTGACGTCCCTCGTTTCGACTTCAGTTTTATTCTAAGAGAAGCTACTGTCTGTATAATGTGCCTTAACTGACGGGAACCAGTGTGTCGATGCGGCTACGGACGTTACGTCATATTCTAAGTTTGAATACTTCAATAACAAGTATCTCTTACTGAATTAAAAATTGTGTTGAATTTCAGAATTTAGAATACCTTGTACAGTAAATTACATCAATCAATTTTCAATTAAGGATTTATGGGAATTATTATTCTGAGTAACTCCTTTTTTTTAAATTAATATTTAATTAACGTTTACGGACCTTTTTATCTGAAAGTAGAATAATAATTGCACATTGCTTTAAGAATAATACTAATATGCGAACGATTATCAAACTTTCTACCAGAATAATAATATAAAATTACCACTACAGTTTGAAGTCAATAGTTACCACGACTTATAATCGAAATGTCTATTTTTGTATTTTTTTTTCATTTTTTTAATATGCAATAGATATCTTACTTTATTTGTGTGTGTTATTTAAATAATAATATTAATAATAAAACTTTCCAGATTTTTTCTTTTATTACATAGTTAATTAAAATTTTATGTCATTGCTTCAGTTTTACGCATCCACTTATACTGGAGAGAAGTAAAACAAATCCCTTTATTTACAGGCCCCCGGCCTTGGGTGAGATGACCGCAAGGTTACGGGTTATGAAGGTGTTTCCTACCTCCTCAAGAGCCAGTCTTTAGACTTGCTTGGTCGGGTTAGTTATGCGCAGCCCGAGACTTACCGCCGTCGCTCGTTCAACACTACCCGGAGGACACGTGTAAGGTGTTGGTCAGGTTAAGACCTACGGACGCGAGCAACACTATCCTCCGATGATAAAAAGATGGAAAAATATAATCAAAATAGAATAAAATATACAAACAAATGAAATGTTTAAATTTAATCCATTAACCAGAGGGCTGCGTCAACAATTAAATATGAAGGCCCGCGATTCCATCGTTAAAACCCATACACCAAACACTGTGTGATGTGACTAATTGTCTGGTGTCATTCTGCTTCTCATGTCTGCTTCATTGTGTATTGTGATAACTCCTCAAACACATCCAGGACTCGCTGCAAATTCTCATTTAGTCATGATTGGCGCAAAACGGCCATGATCTTTAGGAAAACGATTTAAGGTAAACTATTGCCTATCCGAAAGATCATAACCTGAATCTTGGACACTTGGGTTGTTAATGATGTGTTAATTTGGAGCTCCGCCACGGCTAGTTAGAAGCCGACGCACTAAGCATTGTTACCCAGCGGGCTGGCCTCACTGCCTAACTCCCAGATTTAGACGGATTTCTCCATCCTCCAGTCTAGTCAAGGATTCGAGGTCGCTTGCGCGATTTCCAACTGATGTAAGCTGTAATTCGTAACTCTAATTAACCGCGAATCCGAGGCGTCCTTTGCCTGTCAATTATCACTCGTAATCGGATGGCCAACAGATAGTTCTAACGATAGGTGACATCAGGTCAACATCTATCCCCACTCTCTTAGGAAGCACACGCCCCCAGACCCCCTGGTTTTTTACTGGAGTGCTCACCTTGGCTTACACAAAGCCGTGGCAAGAATACACGAACTGCCCAGTCTCAGCCTAGGTTTTCCTCCGGATCCACACACTCGATCCCAACTATCAACGTCTGCAAGTAGCAGATGTTGACAGTTGGCATTACCTGCAGGCAGATGTCCCAATGGCCCTTCCAGGTTAAGTCCCTCTTCGTGGAGGCTTCCAGTTGAGAGTTGTCCCATGAGTTGGGCTGACCAAAGATCACCTAAAACTGGCCCTCAACAAACCAAAGCTGCATGAGACCGTTAGAAACCATATTCGGTGCAGTTAGCGGAGATCCAATACTCACAACTTTCGTTATTTCATTCAGCTCCCAGAGTTAGGCGACCGGAGTCAGTCGGCCGATCCGCACCGCGCCGAATCATTTGCCTGATCAGTAGCATCGACACGCACCAAAGAAACTGGACGAAGGCATCGTCGCTTATTTTTACAAGTCCTGGGTGGTGTATCACAGTCACCGGTGATTTATTATCGAGCAAGTTCTTTATCCTGTTTTTGATCGGCTATTAAATTCAATTCAAAATCCAGCTTCATTCATAGCAAACAACCAGTAATTTTTTAATGTTATATTTTTCTCAATAACGAAGACCTAAATAAAAAAACTTATTTTTTAAAATTATTTTTAGATTTTAGATTAGATTTTTAGATTTCGATTTTAAATGATTTTTTTTCTAAAACTCTAATTTCTACAACTAATTTATTTCTTAAAACATTAGTTTTTGGTTTTTCTTGTTCAGTTTGATGGTAAGAATTACCAGTTGGTGAAGTATTTTAGATCCCTAACACTGCATTTGCGTAGATAACGACTAAATTACAATCTAAAGAAAAGAAAAATACTATATGTTATAATTATGTAGCTTTCAAGGAGACGCGAAGGAATCAAATAAGCTCGAAGCCACTGTTAAAAAAGTGTTAATACTAGGGTTATGTTGCAAGTTTCCGGAATGAATAAGGAAAAAAATATAATGAATGGCAAAAATCAATTCATTGTTTCTCAAAATATTCTCCGTGAGCGTTAATACACTTTCTCATACGCATAGATCTTATTCTTAGAAGAAGTCACAAGGTGCCAAGTCGGGAATGTACATAGGAAGGATGGCTCGTGAGCTCTACGTTTTTCTCCTTCAATAATTCGTTTGTATGTCTAACCGCGTGGGAGCTGGCATTGTCTTGGTGCAAGAGGATGCAGCGTTTACGGTTGCTTTTACGGAGTTAGTCAATAACTTCCGGCAAGCAAATTGTCGTGTACCAATCAGCAGATGGGAGTGTCAACTACTACTCCTTGAACTCGTCCACCCCGGAGCGTTTTAACGATACAGATCATTCTATCACCCCAAGGCGAAACGCAGAGACTTAAAGACGAAGAAGACAAATCTACGTACCTTGCTCTAACTAAGCCCGTAAGAGACCAACGCCTTGCTGCGAGGCACTGGGAATTTTCAAACCCAGTGGGCCTACTCGCCCCCTTACTACCATATGCGGATCAGATTCCTCCGATCCCCCGTCTGGTCACAGGACCGAGGTCGCTTGCGCGGTCCTCTACCTCTAAAGCTGTATCCTAACTGGAATATGGCGGATATGGGGCCTTTGCTCGGCAACTCCCACCCGAGATCGGATGGCCCACACTATCATATATATGGATAAGCATTAGAGGTACCTACTTACCCCCGCTGTCTTAAGAAGCGTACACTTCTAAACTCCTTCAGAATCAGTCAGTGACAACACGTTGACAACAATCAGTGTACGCCAGCTGTCCATGTCATGCCCGAGTTCCCGTCCCCGGGTCAGCCGCACGGCGGGTTCACCGGGTTGGTCCCTCTACGGGGAGGCTCCTAAATAGGAGTTGCTCCGCAATCTGGGCCGACCAAAACACAACGGCCATTATAGCTCAGGCTCCATGGAGCCATTATGACCCTAAATACCAATCAACATTCAGGGTACGATGATTCTCTAATGCAACGTGTTTGTTTTCCTAAAAAAAGAAGTTATCATCCGCTTCGCTTCGCTTTAAATGCGCCGCACTTTGGTTGGCTTCGGCTCATTCTGAAAGACCCAAATGGGCAATTGCTGCTTTGTTTAGGAGTCGTACCTGTAAATCCAAGTTTCGTCATCTGTGCCACATTAAATTTGATACTCCTTCGGTGAATCTGGTAAGCATGGCGTTACACCAAGTGACGCGTCCCATTTTTTGAGACATTAGCCCAAATTGTATGGGATTCACCACGAGCACAGCTTTCTCACAGCCAAACGTTTGTCTAGGATTGTTTGTACCTGACACATGGTAATGCCTAAGGATGCCTGAATCTCGTGATAGGTCACATGCCTATCTGTTTCGATCATACGATGCTCAGCATCGATGTTTTTGTTGTTGACAGCGATGGGCGACTTTCACAAAATTCGCCATTGAATACGAACTAGCTATAAATTGTCATCTTGCTTGGTGCTTTATCGCCAAAAGCAGTTTGAAATCGAGCGAGGGTCTGCTGAGCTGTTAAATTACAATTAACATCATAGAAAAGCATACAGTGTAATCTTCACTAGTTTAATCTACGTAATGTAGGTGCCCTAATGAAAAAAAAAGAAATGACAGATCAAACAAACTTTATTCTACACTCCAAAGTGTTTTTTTTCAAGTGTTGTAATTATTTTTTAAAAATGCTAATGTAAGTTTCCAGTTCCGGAAACTTTCAATCTGACCTATGTATGCGATTGAGAATCGGATTGTTACTCATGGGGAAATTAAATAGGCAGTCTATAAGCCTATCGTTGGCTGCATTTTTAATATAATATTATAAATATTGCCAGATTATTGCCAATAATCATGCTGGTTTACCTCAGCCCATCTACTGTTATTACTAAGTACATTGTTTTCTCCTCGATGAAAGTGCGGCTAGAAGCTCACCTCAATGTCATCTTCTGAGGCGAAACGAAAAGGCCAATCTTCATTGTGAAACTTCACAGATAATTCACCTGTAATTTATTCGCCCAAGCTGTATCACAAATTGCATCCGCAGCGGTGATGATGGCAGATTTATTCTCGTACGCCGAGGGTTCCGTACTTACAAATTTGCTAACCTCTCGAGAACTATATTAGTTAAGGCGCCGCTGTATGCTAAATCGAGCGGAATGATTTGCCAACCGAAACAACAGCAGAAGCCAATACACCAAAACCTATTATTACTTGCGCGGAGATATCATTCTGCTGAAATCGCGAATGACAAATGATATATTTTTTTGGTTTTTTGAAAGATTATAATAAAGAAATTAAAAGAATGCAAAATATTTTATCGTCACATTTTAATTATTTACTTGGTACATATTACCAATATACATACCTGCCTACCCGCTTATTTCCTACCCATGGGCTTGCGGATAGGAGGGAAGGCGTGTTGTTTCAAGTTGTTTGTCCCTGCAAATTACAAAAAGGTGATGATTTCAACTTTTATTTATTTTTATTCAGTAAAAAAACAAAATATTGAAATATTGCATCGTAATACTAAAGAATAAGAAATTTTCTACAAGATGCATATTTTTATTTTTGCCTAAATGCAGGCGGGAGTCACTTAAATATGATTGCAAAATGTCAGTTTTTCGCTGTTTGGCAAAGGTTGTCACCATATGGTAGATATTGCTTGTCATTTTTTCTCTAATCTTTATCCATTGGGACATCTATAAATACGCTTTTGGATATAAATGCAATACGATCGCAATATGAGACATAAGTTTCATAAAGTTGCGACGGTTTCAATTCGACTCCATTTGGCCCTATTTAAAAACCAGAAAAAAATGTTTACCTTCGATCAAGCTATAGGTGTTGCTGTATTTTTTGATGCTCAAACAGGTGATATGGTCATCAGGTGAGCGAAACAGGTGATTATGCGAAATTGAATTTTGAGGATGTAGCGAAGAGGAATAGACAAGTGGAAACAAAGAAACGTCAAACGAAAGACACGACAAAATCCAGAAATCCTGATCCTTATGTAAAAAAATATCCTAAATATAAACATTTACAAATACAATTACTGCCCTCACACTCTTAGATGCTCACCCTCCTACTGTCCTATATTGGCTCTAACTTGCTAGTATACTGGTCGACTGATCTAACTTTCCCTCCCTTACTTAACGACAGGTACTATTTCATTGTAAAAATATACCCCCTGGTGAGAACAGTAAGGATACTCTCGGGTGGCAAGGCGTAGCGGGGATAGGATGCGAGGGAAGTGAGCAGAGGGGTACATATCCACAAACGCCTGTGACTTCTTTTTCTGCGTATTTCCTTCAAAGGCATGGATCGTATTTTCTTCAATTTTGTTCTAAGAGAATCTACCGTCTGTATACTGTGATTAGGGTTGCCATCCAATCTACTTCTCTTGAGATTTCCTCTTTGTTGGAGATGATTTTCCTAGTGACATCTTTTAGTCTTGTAAGTTGTCTTGCCCGATGAGAGATATTTGGCAAATACTTTAGAATCTTTGTTCGCTTCAATAGCATTTTAATGCGTTCAATATTGAATAGGCGAACATAGAGTATTAAGGCTCTTTTAACTCTCCTATTGAGATCCTTATATTTGGGCGATATAGCTGAGTGATCCGTTAAGGGTCTAGGTGTCATCCAAGAGTCTCAAGATCAATCCTGTGTGATTTGGTCGAAAAGGATACAAAATGTTCCTCAGATTCTAATATTCCTCTAATAAATATTGCTCAGATTCTATGACGAAAACACTGCAAGCGCTGCAATTGAGGATATTCTCAAACCATGTATTGCTTGATTTAGGGACTTTGCCCTTGATAAAATTATTTGCTAGTAGATTGATCGCTGATTCCACATTATAACCGTCGAATAGTAGCAGAAAATACCCCTAAAACTAGCAGCTTTGTATTTAGGGATTATGGCTAAATAGTGGCAACCTCTCATAGGATATGCATGACGGCAATTAAAACAGGCCATGCATACTATAGCTAGGTGGTGAAAAACTTACTACTTTTAGAATTTATGTCGCTAGAAGAAGTTGCCTCCATTGCCTTATATTCAGCATGGATGCCTTGGCAAGGCAAGGTAACACATGATGACGAGATGGAATGTCAAAATAAAAACGCGCACCCACATTTTGCATACACTTTTACATAAGATTCTTCGCTCAGTCTGAGCCAGTCTACTTACATATGCACGGGCCACACACATAATCGTCATAATCAATGACCGGTATGATCAAGGCGTTCACCAGAAAAGGTCCAACATTTACGCTGAGGTATTCCCATATTATATGAAAGCCCTTCAGACAGGCGAACCTCCAACCAACTCCTTCACTGACATGGTCTTCGAAACCCAATGAACATCGAAGAGTAATCTTTGCCGTAGATCTGAGGAATTCGCCGACTTTCTAAGGGAGGCGTCTATAGCGATTTTGACGCTGCTCCACCTAGTGAGTCTACCAGTCTGTCGTTCATCTTGTCTTTGCATTCATAGACTGCAATATTCCTCATAAATACTCCATTATTGTAATTATACGCTTATAATATAATCCACCTATTCATAAATATGACGTATTCAGTTACAAAATATGTCGCAAGTCATACCGTTGGTGCACGCGAGACGTTACGGCAGCCGATCCCGTCGTTTTTTGCCCACTATTCTTTCACCTGCGAGAAAGAGAGATTTCCCTTTCATTGCACCGAGCGACAGGGAGAGAGAGAAATATGGCGCTTGGCGGTCGTGCGATCGAGATGGAGAGGGATGGCGCCGAGCAACTTTCACGCTTGGACGGCAGGGCTAGCCAACATTGCCGTCATTGGCCCGTATTCCGTTACTTTTTGGGACCTAATTCAGGATCTCAAAACGCGAAGCCTAACATTCCACTAATGTTTCAGTATGCTCTTTCATGGTTCCTAAGTGTAACTTTCTTATACAGAGCTTATCAGGTTCTAAAATTGACATTAAGCAGAATTTAGTCAAGTTTTCATATTCGAATTAATTCGAAAGTTTTAATATATTTATTTTGTGATTTAACTCTTTATAGTAATATATTCGATTGATGTTAGTTACTATTCCCAAAATATTGATCAGTATTCGTGCGTGTGTTGCTGTTAACTTTTATTTAATATTTTTCCACATAATCTCCCTTTAAGTTAATACACTTGACATATCTTTTTTCTAAACTTAAAATGCCCTTCCTAAAAAACTCTTTACCTAGACACCTAAAAATGCCTATACCGCAACGACGACTTCTTCATCGTCTTCAAATATCTGGCCTCTCAAGTGTTGCCTTAATCTCGGGAATATATAGAAATCACTAGGGGCCGGATCTGGTCAGCATCTTGAATAGAAGTTATCGCAACTGTGGACTTTACTTTAGGTTGGCGAAATAAAACAGCTTTAGCGAGTTTTCCTCGTCGTTTTTTTGAGTATTTCATTATGCATTTGTTTTATTTGTTCAGCATGCAAATCCCTGAAACAAAAACGGTCGAAATCTTGTAGTAACAAATCTAAAGAGCTTTGTGAAATCCTCAATCTGGTTCGCTTATGAGCGTCGTTAGCATTCTTGATACCCAACGAGCAGACACCTTTTTCATCCCCATGCGGTCAAGTAAAATACTATGCACACTGTCTATCAAAATGTTTACTTCTTCAGCAATAAAACGCACCATGATACGACGATACGCCAAAACATTTTTTTCAAATGTTTAACCATTTCTTCGGTTACTGACGTCGTAGGGCGTCCCGAGCGCGGATCATTTTTCAAGGACGATCTTCCACACTTAAACTCCGCACACCAACGTGCAACTAGTTCCGTAGTAAAAAAAAACAAACACAAATATTTTTTTACCGAGCGAAATTCAGATTTTTCTATTTTCGTCCAAAACGGACCATAAACTGCAAACAAATAACTGCTACTTTTCGAAAACTAAAGATAATAAAAAAAATAACAAATGTACTTTTACATGCAAGTAGTTTTATTGTTTTGTTTTTTATTTTCACTATTTTTTGAACGCCGTAGTACACTAACATGAAATGAAAATGGCACAGGTGGCATGCAAAACAGTCAATATTATGAAATCGAAGACTATCGCATTTGTTTGACATTATATAATAAGATAAAAGGAATATACTCTGTGAAGTTTGTAACACCCGACGTTTCGGCGATGTTGCAACCGCCGTTGTCTTCGATCAGTTTAACCTGGACACGGGCGGTTGCAAGTCTGATTGCGTAAGCTTTCTATAGGGCAGAGGTAACTATT
The DNA here is from genome assembly GCA_027564375.1 of Micropterix facetella. Taxonomy (NCBI): domain Eukaryota; kingdom Metazoa; phylum Arthropoda; class Insecta; order Lepidoptera; family Micropterigidae; genus Micropterix; species Micropterix facetella. Next base: position 15,165,801 of record JAOPUG010000110.1, read on the forward strand.
TACATTTAATATCTATCCTTAGAAATGATTGTCGACCCCCCAATCTCAGATGACGTTCGCCGAAAAAAGGACGCGGATCCGCGACAAATTCGGTACGAATTGAGGCTTTTAAAAATAGACCCCGCACGTTCGTTGCAACATCCCGGGTTGGCGGGTTTACCCTTAGCTTTGACACTCTCCAAAGTCCATTTATCTCAGAGAGGCGGAGTAGTAACCTATAGTTACAGTTTAGCGCCGTAAGCAGTTCATTAGGGTCTCCTATTAATTTTAGCTTTAAATTACCAAAAGCGTGACATTCGCACAAAACATGTAGAACTGATACATCTTCCTATCCGCATTTCTTTCAAAGGGGATCGGTCCTTTTCCCGATGGTTGTGAGGTATCCGTTGAAGCCATTATGTCCAGTCATCAGTCCCGACTGTTCTTACTTATGGTTTGCCCAGTTTGAGCAATGCTTCAGATATATTTGCGAAAGGCTGCCCTATGTGGGCGCGTTGCTCATAGCATAAATCTTAACCGCTATAATCATATAACAAGAAATCAAAGAAAAAATTAAATGTCAGTGATATTAAATGATAAATAATAATAATTTTAAACTTCACAAGGTGGAGCTCTTTTTGTTCCTTGGAACACTGAGCATTTTTGGGCCGGAATGCAGAATAATTCGACAATTTGTGCATAATGTGATGAGAACGATGGAACAATGATAGCAATAAAAATGAGCAATTTAACATCACAAAATCATGACACTAATGCAGTGTATGTTGCTTGCACGACGGATTTTCAAAATTCACGGGCGCGGCGGGGGGGGGGGGGGGGGGGGGGGGGGGGGGGGGGGGGGGGGGGGGGGGGGGGGGGGGGGGGGGGGGG
>JAOPUG010000110.1:15283691-15296701 GCA_027564375.1 Micropterix facetella
TTTATTACATTATGGCTATTATTTTAGACCGTAATGCTTGTTTTTAAGATTATTTCTAATTGAAGCTTTTTTTCATTTTTGTCATGGTATAAATTTTAGTATTAGTTTGAATCTTTTGTATACTTACAAAGTTATAGTACGCGTAAATAGCAAATTATGAGGAAATTAATTATGTAATAATAAAACAACTTTGCACTACCAAAACTGACAATAAAGAAACACTGCTACTACTATAAATCTTGTATCTTTTTCTACTACAACTATTAAAAGTAACTTTTTAACGCATAGTTGCTATGTAATTGCTATACTAATTAATAAACCATGCGAGATGCCATTTACAATCATATATTTGTATATTAACACCAAGATTATGACCATAGGTCGTGCCCTGAATGTCACGTACTGGCCTTAAATGGCTTCCAGGATTCTTCTTAGAATATAATGTCTATAATTTTTAAATATAATGTCTATAAAAATTACTATTATTTCCTTATGATGACGAGACATTATTTCTAAATGAGCCATCTGAACTGGGGGAGACTATCGTCTGAACATCTAATAACCTTCACTGGCTTTACGAATATTTTATGGAAGCAATCCTCATTGAATAATAAAATCATTGATGAATATTAAAATTTCACAAATTATTAATGTAGGTAAGTAATTTAATCAGAGAATAAATTAACTAATTATAATTCTTTCTGAACAGATGCGCTAAAACTGATTGTAAAAATAGAAGTATAAATTATCTTTCAAGCAACCAAATAAAATAAAATGCTTTTAGGATATAGATATTTAATTATTTGCTGAAGTAACAATAGTAATTCCAATCATCGATAAGTATCAATCATGAAAGTCAAACGTAATAATGACTGCTATTGTATAAAATACTTCATTGTAGTCATTATCATGAACACTAGCACTAACTCATTTCGAATGTTAACTTCGTGGAGAATCTTTCTCATGGACTTTTGTTTCTAGTTGTTCCAATCCAAGTGTCTGCTACATAATCCAGCAATCAGAGTTGTAGTCATTTTCTACAATAACTTGCTATCATTCATCCTGGACATCCATCCCATTGCCTTGGTGCTCGTGGATCTTGAACTCTTCTGATCTAGTCTCGTTTGTTTTGTTGTCGGTCTTTGTGGGTAATTCTGAGCTTGTTCCGTCCCATTGCTCTTTAAATGCAATTCTAATCCATGAGTCTTCGATCCATGAGTAGTGACAGGCAGTTGCTGAAACATTTTAGTTTTCAGTTTTATTGTCAGTTTTGCTTGTATTATGTGCTTATCGCCTTTGATATTATATAATATAAATATAATAATGTATGTCTTGGACAGGTATGGTATGGTAGTGCTCTACTTCTCTATTTGAAGGTTGATCATCTTTTTGTCTGGGAAATCTAACATTTCGGGATATTTCAAAAAAAATCATGTCTTCGATGTTGTCTGAGGACAGAACCAAGTATTCAGTGAACCTATGGCTTGATAATCTCTCTCCGTCAATGTTAAAATCTTTTACATTACAGTTTATACTGTCGCCTGAAAATGGAAATATCACAGACCCGTGACGTTCTTTACTCAGTAAAGACCACCCGCGAGTGGGTGGCCAACGGGTCGTTTCTAGGAATGGCAACGCCAGGTCGACACCTACCCCCGCGTCCAAGCAGCACGACCCCATTAAGTCACCTAATCTGAACTGAGCACGTAAATCATAACAGATCCATTGTGCCATCTGGCGGCCGGCCGAGTTGAATTTGTAACTGGGCATATTACAATGAGCTGAAGCCAGGTAGTTCCTCGATCGGCCGATGGAGGGTACTGACTGTCGTCATTAAAATAAATATTTAAATTGTAAAATAAAATAATTAGGCCATACAGTCTTCAAAATCAACTGGGCTCTGTGCATAGGCCATAATTATCGATTGGCGAAGGAAATTTTTAAATCGGACGTAGTTTACTCGAGTTATAGTGCATAGTAAAATCCACATATCCACATACAGCCAGACATTATTCCTTTTTTTATTTAGATGGACGCTAGGACCTGCAAAACGTCTAGAAAAGTATTTTTGGGCGTTTTAATGTCGATACATTGTTCGCATGATTGTAAGACTTCGGACCCGCGCAGGGTGGGCCGAAGTAATCTTTTATATAATAAAGTGAATAATTCAAAATACTATTTCGACGTAGGAAAATCGTTTTAAATCGATATAGTCAATAAAGATAAAGATAGTATGTCGATTATAATAATACTTATAGTATTGAAGAGATGGGTTGAGCAAAAATATGTAGTTTTATCAAACTATACCATGCATCTTTATCAGTTACGTAATCATATCTTTTATAATGCTATTTTTAATACAATACTTAAATTGTTTCCCTAGTTGACCGTGAGCGTGATCGAAGAAGGGTTGATGGGGCCGGCGCAGGTATAATTTAAATGTCGTTGAATTTTGACCAATGCATTGGGGATGAATAAAATTGGAGCCAAAATGGCCTTTCCTCGAGATTAAAAATTCACCTTAAAAGAGACTATTTTGAGACATTGACAAGGCCGTAACCGACCAACTGAAGGCGATACCAGTATTTGCATACTACCACTGCCATGAAGAATGTTCACGCCGTCTTCAGCGCTGCATGGTATCCCCAAGGCACCAATGTTGAGGGAAACAATTTGAAATTTGAATTTAAATTGCATAAAAAATATATAAACAAGATAGGTGTCATTAATTTATGTACACACCTTGTATACCTTTGTCAAAGTCACACCTCAGTGTGCTGACACATTGTCATCTTCACGTATCTCGCATTTCCTTGAACATTTATATAGGTACCTACCTTTAGAAACTCAAGATGTACAATATAAGAATTAGCATCGATCGGCGTTTAGCATTGACGGCCGCACGTGTAAAACCAAACAAACATTTTAGTACAAACCAGCGATTAAATTGAATAAATATAACGCCATATTTATAGATTTTATTAGCAATATGACACATTCGTGTTAGTATAATATTTAATTTTGTGTAAACAATGCAATGCATAAGTTACATACATAGTGTGCACGCGTTTCGAGAAAATTCATAAATATGTCGGGATGTTATTGAAAGGATGTACACTTCCAAAGGTTGGCGCTGCGGTGATTTTAGACAACCCGTTGATTTAGCTTACAAATGATTTTGTATCTGCGTTTCGTGGATATTGTAGTGCCAATTTTGTAGTAAACGATACGGCAGATTGAAAGCACCTTAAACTCTCTCCCAAATGTCGTGTATTTAATGGATATGAAATATATGGATCAATCCATTTTTTACAACCACAACGAAAGAAGGAACTGAAACTCTTATGCAACATTTATGATAAACATATGGAATTGTCAAAAATTATGAAGGCCTACCGAAAACGTCGATATTAAGATGATCGATAATAATATATACTCATATTTTTCTTGTTATAATTAATAATACCAAAATACATAAAAAATATCTTTTATTGCCCATATGTTTATCAGAATTAGTTAATTCATTAGATTAAATAGTTAACTCATACAGTAAACAACCTATATTAGTTGGCTGGATTGCTTGTCTAATTGAGCAATAAATAGTTTAAATACTCATCGGATTAAGGATTGGATTGTTCGTAAAATAACTTTAATTTAAAAATGTACAATTAGGAGAGCGGGTGTGTAGGTGAGACACATAAACATAGTATAATGTTGGATTAGTTGAGTAGAATGGGCAGTTAGATTTCTTAACATTATGCTAAATAGGGCAATTAAGAGATCGCTAAAATGAGTGCGTATGGATGGGTGAAGAGAGCTCGCTTAGGTGGCCTGCTCCATCCAGATTCCCAAACAAAACTGGCCGTCGCGAGAACCGTGTATTTATACTACTATCATCGAGTGTCGAAGTATCCATTCATTCATTGCTATTAAATCGGTGTACCTTGATTTCGTGAAACCATGAAACTACTTGATAATTCATTATAATATCGCCAAACTTCGATTTTTGTACATTTTCTATACAGTGCGAATATAGCTACAAAATGTTTGCTGCAATGATGATGGAAGATGGAGCAAAAGAGATCCATGCTGAAGATCGATCACAAGACGATTAAATGTCTACAGACCTCATCCGCCCGATGGTCAAACTTCGTTTGGAAATGTCTAAAATGCCTAAAGCACTAGCTAAAGAGAACAATGTGACTGTGATGTGGATACGAGGGCACGAAAGGGTGCACGATAACGAAAACGCTGAAAAGCTTGCAAAGTCTATTTTAAATCAAAATTAACAATATAACAGGAAAAGTAGCGACATACATCGGCAACTTTGGCCCGTCTCGTAATTGGTAATATGGTTTTAAACCTATTCCAATAAGTTTCTCTAATCACCACGAGTCTTAAAATACCCATATACGCTATGCTTGCACTACCTATTGGTCGGATTCTCCCTCAGGCCAAGTAAACCAGTATACCACTACAGCAGCGCTCAAATGGCTTAAAATCTATTTCAACAAGCTTCTTTCGTAACCACGATTCCAAAAATACCCATATACGCTATGCTCCCTCTATCTATTGGTCAGATTCTCCTCCAGGCCAAGTAAACCAGGATATACCAGTAGCATCAACCAACATTGGCTTAAAACCTACTCCAACAAGTTTGTCTCGTCACCGCGATTCCAAAAATACCGATATACGCTATTTTTGATCTACCTATTGGTCAGATCCTCCTCCAGGCCGTCATGGCGCGTGTGGACACACGCCATGACGAGTTTGGAAAGGCCACCTGCGACTTTTCCCTCTAAATAGCGCATAGAGGCCGCGGACGCGGGCAAGTGATATGTCGTTTTCGATCTATCGGCTAGTGATGTGTATCGGCACGAAATGCCTTACGTGATAATTGTCAATTTATCACATGAGATGTATTCTTACAAAATTTACGTGTAGCTATCTGTTATAAATATTAGTTCATAAACCAAAGCAGGAATACTGTCTAAATTCATTCAAAAGTATTACGTAAAGTAGTAACTATTTAATACATAATTACATCTAAAGATACGCCCTAATATAATATTATTACAGAAACGAATGATGCAAGACTCGGTCGTGTAAGAAAGGTGACATTAACACCTGCAGAGGACCGCAACGTCATACCTAGAAGAATTATGAGATTTATAAGATGCCTTGTGTTAGACTGAGTAAATTGAGAACCAGGGTATAAAAGATCGCGACTGGTGAGGGAGTGATGAGAGGCAACGGTGAAAAGATAGAGTGATGATGTACAGTGGATGCAGCCCCTTTATTGCCATCTACCATTTACTAAGCTTGTTCTGGACGGTTCTAAGTGCTGTGTTCGTTTTCGATTGGTAAAGAGAACAAAGCGCAGTGCGGTTTGCTATAAAGAAGGACAGAGCGCAGGTCATCTTCGCCTGTTGACCTCATCTTACAGACCGCAGACGTGAATGACCGCTGGCGAAACTCGCCAAAGCGGCACTTCAATAACCGAAGTAGTATTTTTGCGATTATTTTCGCATCAGCGTGGCTAGATCAGTTCAAAAGGAATGTCACCAACGATCGTTTCTCACAGAATCTTCGCAGCTGAGTAGTTTTTGCAGTCAAAAATCTTATTTTTTTTATCTTTTTTGTCACAAATGGCAACATACACCGATTCAATTATAATACTAATAAATAACAAGTTTTATTTGCAATTTATATAATCATTTGAAGAATATTTGATTGCGGGTTTACGATTTGAGAAGTCGGGAGTATCTCAGCGTTAGTCAGAACATTTTTAATACACACTTTGATTTTTTCGATTATGGACTATGGCGATTATGTATAGGAAGACCAAACGGAGACTCCAGAGAATACAAAATGGCTGTGCTAGGTTTTATTTTAATATACCACCCCATCGTCATGTGTCGCCATTCCTTAGCAGAAACCTACATATGTACGTCCTTAAACTATTGCATTCTTTCATGACCTCGCTACTTGTATTCTTTCATGCCTTGGTCCCGTAATCTCATCTCACGCAGACACGAGAACAACTAGCGAATTTCGCGAAACACACGGGTCTCGCTTTCAATGCATTCGGCGATTGTATAGAATCGATTGCGTGAGACTGTACGATCTAAATCGTTATTTCAAGAACTGTACTTCAAGAACGAATACAAGGAAATGCTACTGAAAGAAAAATAATGACTATGTCTCTTACAGAATAAGAAAAATAATGGATATGTACTGTGCGAATTAATGTGGAGACGTTTAATTATTTTTTATAAAAAAATCATTTATTGGCTATTAAAACGGAGACATGAACTAAGATGGCTAGGAAACCCACCTGACTTAAACATTGACAGTGTCTGGTCTATTTGTAAATACAGGATTCTATAGGCTAAAATAAAGAGGCAGTAACTGAGGTAAGATTTCCAGGCATACAAGTCATTGAAAACGGAAATAATCTGATGGGTATCGTGCCAATCAATCAATCAACTAAGTAAAGAGCAATGCATATTTCAATAATATTTTTTAAAAATCAAAACCACACTCGAAAGTGTGTTAATATCAAGGACCTCCGTGTAACAATATCCAGTGACCTGAAATGGGAACCACATATCTCAGCCATAACTTAAAGATCAAAAAGCCTAATATAATTAATTACAAAAGCATTTAGTAATTTAACACCTGAGTTTGATCAGACATACACCAGGCCACTATTAGATTGGTTTCCAAACCACTGCCTCTCTGACTTGTAATTATCCTCTGTAAAAAGTTATCCGAATTCCGAAAGCAAGGTCTGGCGAGTGCGGCTGGTGACGTAGTCTCCAGTCGCAACTCCTACAACTTTACTACTGTTTGCTGTGAAGTGTGTGGCCGTGCTAGGTCTTGCATAAGCAGTGACGAAGAGCGATTGGCCAGGCTCGATTGTTTAATCGTGAGCTCTTCCACCATTATTTCCAGCAGTTTTTGCCAGTTATACATTTGCGCCAACTGCTACGCCTGACTGCAAGAGGCTATAAGGTTTAACAGTGACACAGGACGTGAAATTTCAAGTTTTTCATTATTGTACACACGAAAATATCCGAACACAAACGACAAAGGACAAATGAACTAAACGAACTTATTTTGAAAAAAGCCGATATAATTGACAGCGATAAACAGACAGACAGCAGTTTGATCAATTCAAACGAATACACGACTTTGTAAAACTCCTAGAAAGATCGAGTATATTCCAAAACATACAAAGACACATGTATTCTTTGAATTCATTTGACTCATGTGAGGGCAAATGTTACGGAGTATCATTACTCAAATAGGAATATTAATAGGAATATCAGTTTTGTCTTGTCATTGTCAAAGCAATGCAAAGACAACATAATGGAATGACGTCAATGCCAACTTAAGAAAAATTATATACAGGGTGGAAGATCAAGGATTGTGAGGCTTTAGAATAGTTGTCAATAAAAAACGCACTTGAAAGGATATTAAAATTTGTTAGAAATAGAGGAAGAAGGTTGTTTGCACTAGGGGAAGGTAGTATAATTAACGAATTTTAAACTGGCGTCTTTGGGACTACCCACGACTGTCATTAGTGACCGCCGATAATCAAATCTTTTTTTTCGGGATATCGTCTTTTTCTTCTATACGACTCTTAGATTAAATAGGTGCACAATGGTTTTTTGAAATAAAACAAAAAAAAAACTCAAATGCAAAACAACGAGCGAATCTAATGCCAAATTTCAACATAATAAAAATTAGGAAGTTGCATACAGAGCCAACGTAACCCAATAGAGGCTGTTTCAGAGACAGTAGTTATTCTCGGTCACCCATACCGTAGTTACTACACGTGCTTCATTCCGTAGATCCGCAGTTTGAGAGAGACAGATAGTGCGCCATAGAATATGTCCCTTTCGCACGATCGACTTTTTCACCCCCATTTATTCATTTGGCATATAAATTCTCGTTATACGTACGTTTCCACCAGAATTTTTCACCAAAATCGTATACGTGTTGATGACGCCCCTTTATTTGTGTGAGTAAACTCGTAGTTCGTTGTGATAAATCAAGCGTTAGGCGGCGTGAAATATGGGTTTGAAATGTGAGCATCTGACTATACGGCTCCTTAAAGTTCATCTAAGGCTCTACCTCGTAAAGCTTCTTAGGGAACACTATTAATGCAATTTTTCCTAGATTTGATTTGAGGTGTCATATTAAAAATAATTTTCCGGGGTCTCCTCAAGCAGATTGAAACGTATCCAGATTACAATGTCATTACCTAGCCCAGATGTGTGAATGAAATATTTAAATTAATTTCTTTTAATTTGCAGATATGGACTATTGGGAGCATCTGGCTGCGGTAAGACGACACTACTGTCTTGCTTAGTCGGCCGACGGACACTCAATGAAGGAGAAATATGGGTCCTCGGGGGAAAACCTGGAACCAAAGGTAAGATTCTACACAATTCGAAGAGTTCAGTGGTAGTTTGAAAGTCTCACAACAGCTTCAGGTGTAGCCGAAAGAATATCGGAAATGGGCCATAGAATACAAGAATTGGATACCTATTGTTGGTGCATCGTTTGAAGCGAAACACCACAACCACAAGTTGGCGAGGATCTCCAACCCCATTGGTGTATGCTATGGTATATTATTATATTTCCCCTTGAAATGGCTTGATCTCAAGTGTCTAATCCAAACATACCTTGCTTGTATGTCAAGGTGTTAATAAAGTTTAACAGTCGCGACGTTTAACATACCATAAATTAACGTAAGGTCGGTGATTTAGATTGACTATTAATATTTTTACTTCCTAACTGTCTGGAGTTTTACTTTTAGCACAACAAAGTTCACAGTATTTAATAAATGCTTCATATTTTCTTTCGTTCAGCATCACCTCTGCATAGTTCCCATGCGCATTGTCGAAGCTGCATATTATACGGAACTCAGTTCATTCCTTTCCAATCATGATGCAGCTGTTGAGGATGTGGGATACCGTCTGCGCTGTCAGGTTATCACATGGATAAATGTCGTCCGCTCTTATCTTGAAACGGTGGAGATGTGCTCGGAACGTTCTGTGTCCTGATAATACTTGTGTTAGCGCAAAGTCGCTACCGCAATGAACAGCTCGAGCAGAGTCGAAGAACATCAGTAAAGGGGTTTTTGCAGTGAGTTGGAAAGCTCTGTCCCATTCATCCATGGCGAAATGCGTAATGCGAAGATGAGTGGGACTCCGCTGAAGAGATGGGCGGATCGTAGCGAACACGCTTTCTTGGTTAGCTCGTCTGCGCGTTCATTAACCATTACGCCCGAGTAAGCCTTCGCCAACCGCATGTTAATAGGCCCCCTGTTAAAGGCCTGTCTGAGCAGTTACTTGAAGTTATAGACTTCTAGGTGGAATATATTTAGCATCTACTGACGCCTGAAAACGTGAGATGTTCAATGTAAACATTGAAATGAAACATATTCTATAGTTCCATTTAAATGGATGAAATTATTAAAGACTTATATTGTCAATATTCCTAAAAGTTCTACGCCGTTGAGTTAATAAAATGTGTTGACTGTGTATGTATGTCTTTGTTTTTGAATTGTCATTATTTTAACTGTGAATAATTACTAAATGAGGGGGGAAATGGTTCTTAGAAAAATATTTCACGGGTCAAGTTAGTTATTTAGTGCAACCTCTTCCAACCTGTTAGTTGCGCCTGAGGGCAGCTCCAAGCGACGGGATGATGCAAAAAAAGCCGCAAGCCGAAACTTTTGGAACATTGATGATTTGATGGTTAAATCTCATCAGGCGGTCTCCTGCCAAAGGGATAATTATAGTCTCGTTCCGGCGTTCCTTTGCGGTGTTTTACCAGCCAAAATAACAATTTTAAACCTCTAAAGATAAGGCGTCCCTTATAATTTTGACCAAGTATCACATTGACAACGGATGTATCATGCGAGGACCTTCACCTCTCACCAGATCAAACGAAACACCTAGTTACCACCATACCCCTAACCTAACTAACTGGGTCACATCTACGCAAATGTTCGCCTAATGAGTAAACTTGGGACTCATCAACGCAAGTGTACATGGAAATAGTTGCATGACGAGGTCACATCAAACTCTGCCAACCCTAAGCCGTAGTATGAATCACTGAAGTCTCTTCTACTCGAGTGTTCTCATCCATGGACATATGCATACCTACCACGAATACAAGCTATTTGTTTGTTTATACCAATAACACCATATCTTTTTGTTTATACCAATAATACCTTTTTTTGTTGATCTATAGTGGTAAAAAGTGCACTCATTATATTTTGGGTAAGGAATTTTAAAGATTCGTGTTGTATGGCAATTTCACTGTTTCTTTCCTAAAGTGTTTTAGTTTTATATAATCAAAATTATTGTTAAATTAAATGTTTCTAAGATGCATGTTGTATTGTGTTGTCTAGTTTAAAGTGTTCACAAAATAAAGTGTTTTCACATACTATAAACCCTAAAACATTGCTGCTTTCTACTTTTTGTTTTTTTATTTTCCAAAATATTATTATAAAAAAATATAAGATAATCATTATTTTCTATTTACCGTAAAACAATCACTACTTTCTCTTTTATTTTAAAGGGTTTCAATTTGTATTAAATTTATCACTGTTTCCCACCATATGAAACCTATTAGGTACTGTTTTCTACTTTCTTTAGTAGTAGTAGTAAAATGAGCAGAGGGCTTGGCTCCAGCCCTTGTTGTCACCTGGATCTATAAGATCTTTTGTAACTGCCCACTGGTTGGTTGAGTCAGTGGTCTGCTAGGAGTCCGGTGCTACTTACCAATCCATACAGGACGCTGACCTTCAAGTTGTGCAAATCGCTGGGTTCGAGAAAAACTCGTCCCAGTAAACTGTGCCTTTTCGCAGCAAGGCCCGGACAACGGCCTACGGTGTGTATACTGTCCTCTGGCTCTTCACCGCATATCCGACAGTCTTTGCTCTCAGTCAAGCTGAAGTTGAAGAGATGCGCTCTAAGGGTCGTATATCCAGTGAGGAGACCGATAGTTATTCTAAGGCTCTTCTTGCTTATGTCAAGTAGGGCCCTGGTTCTTTTAGGAAGTGGTTGCTTCATCATGGTCTTAGCCTGGCGACATCATAGTCTAACCTTGGCTCTGTTTCCAGGTTCCTGCTCCAAGCAGTCCATGATGATTTTCTTGCCCATAGCGAAGGGGACCCCAACTGTTGATTCCGCTGGGCATTCCAGTGTGCCCAGTTTTGCCAGTCTGTCGGCCTCTTCGTTGCTGGGTATGCCTTGGTGGCCAGGTGACCACATCAGTATTTGTACAGTATTTCGTACTAAGATAAATAATAATATAATTTCAGCCATTACAATCATAAGAAATTGACCTTACCTTGTGAAATAGTGAAATTTTCAATATTCTGCGAAATCACATTTTCTGTCATCACGGAGAAAATGATCACGGTCAGATCCGATTCTCATAATCACAATATGAATAGACTACGATAGATTGTAAATATTTATTTATGTTGACCTTTTGTCTCACTATTTTCCTGTTTTTTTTTTGTTCAAATATTTTTTTTAAAAATTAGCGGAACTTGGTTTTTTTTTTTAAATATTTGTGGGTTATTTTTGGAAAGAAATATATTATCGCATACATAAAAGTATTTTAGTATATCGTAGTTATAAGTTTTTCTTAAGGTTATTTTATTACTAAATATCATTAAAAATAACAGCAAAAAATCTCCTGAATGTTTCTGAAAAGATTTATCTATTTACAAAAAAAGGCAAATAAAGCCAAACTTTGTGAATATTTACTCGCTATCCTAGTTGTCGCCATTGTCAGCATGATCGGATCTTACTGCAATCATTCTCTCCGTGATGGCAAAAAATGTAATTTTGCAGATATGTCGAAAATTTCACTATTTTATGCGCTAAGTTTCATTTCTTGTGATTGTGATTGCTAAAGTTATTTTATTATTTACGTAAGTACAGAACACCATAATTCAACGACTTTTAGCACTGAAAAATAAGCATTGTTTAGGACTTTAATATGTTTGTGATGTTCAAATTAGTACCAAAATTCACCGTTTCTCTAATGATATGGCCACCAACTGTAGTTAGGGCATGCACACATTAGACTGATAGTCCTGTACTCGCTGTAACTTGAATTTGACCATCAAATTTCAAGATTGGTTTGGTTTGTGGGCAGTTCCAATGTTTTTTATACTCTGATTATCTATCCCAAATAACTCACAAGCACTGGACACCCTTGTCTTAATAATCTTCACTTTGTTTTCTTCTTTTTACAGTATCGATTATTTATCTTTTATAATGTTTTATTCAGACTGAATGTATGTATAATTTCATTGTGTATTCGAAAAGTAAAGTTTTGTGTATTATAAGTTATTACAATAAATTACAGTTTAATCCTTTTTTGTAGTTAAAAGATTGAGAATAAAATAATTATTATGAAGAAAATGATTGTTATTTTGATGAAAAGAGGACATCAATATATATATAAATAACAGGAAAAGTATCGATATACATCGGCAGCTTTGGCCTGTCCCCTTGTTGGTAACTCCTGACTTATCCAAAATGGTTTAAAACTTATTCCAATATTTTTTTCTCGTCACCACTATTCAAAAAATACCTATATGCCCTTTGCTTGCTCTACCTATTGGTCAGATCCTCCTCCAGGCCAAGCCAACTAAATCAGGATGCACCTGCAGCAGCACATGCGGGACTGGGATCGAATTTGCTGCCACCTGGTTAGGGTCTTAGGGTCAACCAGGGAGGCTACATACCAAATTTGGTTAAAGTTAGTCCACGGGAAGTCTTAGGACGGACAAACAGACAAGCGCACAGCATACACTAGACTAAATGGCCCGTACTACAGACAAGCCAAAAAACAGATAGTGATGAACACTACCACAAGAGCGAAGGTAGTTAAAGGATGCCCCCAAGGGGGTGTCCTATCACCACTTCTATGGAACATAGTAGTGGACAGCCTCATAAAAGAACTAA
>JAOPUG010000110.1:15373643-15385112 GCA_027564375.1 Micropterix facetella
ATCAGAACACACCTATTTCAACCTCAGCAAGGACCTAGAAACAAGAAAATGATCACTGTAGAAAAACGCATCACCGATAAAATAATCATGCGAACACTTAGGTGACGAGAGCACGGGCGCAGACACGACGTCACGGCGGAGCGAATCGAGGCGAACTGCCGGTCGGCGGGCGGCGGGCGCGGGTGTAACCTCTTGCCAGAAAGAGAAACTCGGACAGGAAGCATTTCTTGTATGCAATATTTAAAGTCGTGCGAGAGGGACGGAACATCTCTGCCACACCGCGGACATAATGTAAACACGTAGAAATTTAAGTATAAATAGTGCGTATTTTAGCATGTAAAGATTATTCCAATCTGTACGCTTACATACTATACTGTCAAGCTGCATCAATAAAAACAAAGTTCAAGAAGTATAATCGCGCGTTTCCATTAAACTCACAAAGGAGGCATATACAAAATTAATGTTTACCTTAGAAAAGGCCCAAACGTAAAATTAATACGGAGTATTAATTTTCTGGTATCGACTCAATGTTAAAAATATCCTAAATTCTAAAATTGTATAATCAAATAATATATTTGCATTAAATAAATAAATATATTTTTAATAATATTTTGACCGACACAGCCGACTATGTGATAGGACACTCATTTCTTCCATATAAAAAACTACGATGTGTTATCACATTATGCGGCAGTGAAGTTATTAGGGGAATATGTGATGTGACACAATGCGGTTAGACGTCTAATTGTATCGGGCTTCGGTTGCCCTTCCATCGCTCTGACTTAGTTCGATAGTACTCGAACATATTGCAATCGCTTCTTCAGATAATGAAGATGAGGTTTCGGGTCATATTTTGGATCAGACCTAAATTCGTCATCATCACTGCAAGGCTTTTGGCTTTCATCTCCGGATGAAACATCTCGAAACAGTTGAAATACGCATCTCCTTTCTCTCTCATAAGATCTCGTTCCATTTAAAATAATAATATTTTACATTATTTCCATCTATTATGGCAAAATATGTGACAAAATCTAAATACCAAAAATATGGAAATACACACATTACAGTTCCACAAAACCCAAGGGATGTACCAAACCGTCCTGAACATATATGTCTATTTGGCGGCACGGGTGTGTACAGACTGCTTAGCAATTATACGAAAGGGGCAATCGCAGTATCTTGAGCTTTTGATTATACTTTATGCATAATTAGGACCTGGTTTGATTTTGAAAATGTTGCATGCCATTGCATTAGAAGAATCTTTTAGTTTTGTCTACCAATAAATATATTTTTTTTAATTTTTTACTTCTTTTGTATTTTGAATGTAATGTGTCTGTATGCTAACCTTATTCTATAAGCTAAAATTTTTACTAATATTATATGGATTCCGTGTAGTTCGAAATTAAATCTATTCATTCATTCGTTGGCTATGAGTCGATGTGGTGAAGTAGCTTATTCTCATGCTGAGTGTGCTCTCCAGTACAGCATACAGAGTCGTAAGGGCTACCATTAATCGTAATACAATTACTAGACAACTGTACCACAGGCGCTAACCATGCCTTTGAACAAAATACGCAGAAAGAGAAATCTTAAGCGTTCGTCATATGGCCGCCACACCCCCAGAAAAAAGTAACAAACACAGCGCAGAAACGTTCACTGTTCACAATCCTGAGCCGCATAGCGGCAAACATTTGTCGTTACGTACTCCTCTGTTCACTTTCCTCGCACCCTATCCCCGCCACGCCTTGCCACCTGCGTAGACTGTGTCTCCAGTGAGAGCATCTACTCATCCTT
Source organism: Micropterix facetella (assembly GCA_027564375.1). Lineage (NCBI taxonomy): Eukaryota > Metazoa > Arthropoda > Insecta > Lepidoptera > Micropterigidae > Micropterix > Micropterix facetella. The sequence goes on from JAOPUG010000110.1 coordinate 15,375,438, forward strand.
GAGGCCTAGATCTATTGTCTGTCTTGTAGCTCTAGGATGTTATGTCTCTTCAGTCGTCTCGTGTAGTTCTGGATAGTCAGCTGGTAATTTATTACGATGGTTGATTAGCCGCTCCTTATATCTCTCTGATATGTCTCGGATTTCTTCTTTTACTGTGTTCACAGATAGATGCTGATGCAGTTCATTGTTGGTAATATATCATGGTACATTCGCTATTGATCTCAATGTCTTATACTGTAGTCTCTGTAATATTGGAGTAGCTAGCGCTGTCCCAGAGTTGCATACCGTATATAACCATATAACCAATAAATCTGAAAAAGATTTATTCGTAGAAGTTTAACAACCTGAATATTTCCACAGGCTCCAGTACATCGTTGACAGAAACTGCGGAGGCGTCGAGCAGCCAAATGGACGACAGACCTTCCACCGGCGAGGACAGCTCGGTGAGCCCAGAGCAGAACAACATGGACTTTCGCAACATCAGAGGTCGTCGCAGCTACAAGCAGCTGAGGGAGATCAGCCTGCGAAATCTAGCCGCTCAGCGCCAGAAGAGGGAAGCGGCCAGCAGTCCCCAGGATATGGAAGTCTCCAACGGGGATAGCATTAACGCTACCACTGGATCCGATCTCGGTGAGTAAACCATAGCAGTTAATTGCTCTAGTGAATCAAATACGCTGAAACTAAATTTTTAACTTTCCATGATTGCACACTTAATAATATCTGAGCAATAATAAACGGTAGAAAGACAAATGAATTATTTTGAGAAGGAATAACGTAGCTTTAATATTGAAATAACGACTCAAACCGGTCAGTATAATTATGCAAACAAAGACTTAATATTATGTTCTGTTCCAGCTTCGGTATCCACACTGGAGAACTCGGCGCCCGGCGCTGCATCGAAAGGTCGCCCGACTCCGATCGGCACTGTGATCGGACGGAAACGAAGATCTACTCCATCGCCTGAAAGGTCGGACGGAGACAGCAGCCAATCTCCCAAAAGGGCGCACTTCTTTGACCGAGTGGGAGAACGCATGACGGCCGGCGTCACGCCCATCCGCAGATTCCTCTCCAGGAGTTACACGTCAACGCCCATGCAGGTTTCGGTAAATATGTTTCTTTTAAACTATCGGTTTGAGGACCTAATGGGGCATATGCAGCTTGGGCCACATGACCATTTTATTATACTCGTCGGCTCAACCTCCATCCGGCAGCCTCCTCGAAGAGGGACTAATCTGGTGAAAGCCGCTTTGCGGTCGGAGCCAGGGTAACACCTCGGGCAGCCCTGGACGGTTAATGTATTGATCTGTTTACTGGGCTTGCACAACTGATGAATGGCGGGGGGGTTTGGAAGCGGAATGCGACCTAAAAGAGCCAGGATGGTTAGATACCTTAAGCTATCTACCTTTAGAAACGATACGTGAGCCACCCGATCTCGGGACGCAAGGCCGAGCAAAGGGCGCCTCGCATCCGCGATAATTCCAGTGAGAAATTACCGCTTACTTAAGGTAGAAGACCGCGCAAGCGATTCAAACCAGCGACCGGACAGGAGGTCGGAGGAATCTGACCAAATCTGGGAGTTAGGGAGTGAGGCTGGCCCGCCGGGCAGCTTGCTACCCGGTGTCTCGCTATTTGGCGTTGGTTTCTATCGGGTTGCGGTGTAGTCGGATAGTAGATTTGTGCAGTAACGTTCATCTCGGGGCGATATAGCGATAAAGTTCGTTGACACGCCTCTGGATGATGGGTTCGCCCGAGCATCGGTCTTATAATCCATATATTGGTTTGATAGACCTGTCGCCGCCTAACTTATCCTTAGAAACGAACCGTTGGCCGGCCATCTCGGATGGTTATTGCCAAATAAAGAAATCCACGGGTCCGCAATATATTTCTGAGTGACGGAATGTCGCGTTATTGTCAGGTAGAAGTCGCGCAAATGACTTCGAGCTCGGGACCAAACACTTATGAAAATAACACCTGCACAGCAGAAATTTTCAAACAAAACGGCCGACCGCTTTGTACTTGGACGGTATGCAAAGCGTATTTTATGCCAGCTGGAGATGTGTTTTTGCAACACTCGAAATTTTACGAGTGGTGTTTTTACAACACTCGAAGTCGAAATATAATTATGTTTTAAAAAGGACTTTGGTTTGTGAATTAAGCCATCGAAATATTCTATGGGTTCGAATTAAATTGCTTAACTGATAATCTGTATTGCTACTATTTTATCTATATTGTCTACATCGTCTATATTGTCTATATTGTCTACATCGTCTACATTATCTATATTGTCTACATTGTATAATTTTGTAGGGGCACGACAATCCAGCTATGACATAGCCTAAGAACAACCCTTCGAACCTTAGGACCGAAAGTGTTAAGACTGATTTTTAAGGAGAGTTTTAACAGGATATTGTGAAAGTTACCAACTGCATAGGACCCATTCACACTTTATCCATGCAAAGGTTTCTTCCGAGTAGATGAGAATCCATTAGATTATAATAATCGTACAATACAGCTTGCGTGAATGCTTATTACGGTGCATATCTATTCTCGCAGTACCTATAACAAAGATGCTGCGCTGTCTTTTGTATCAGTCACTGTAAACAAATGCGCTATTCCTTAATACTACTGTGGGATTCGCTATATTTAGAGTGGATTTTATTTTGGATCTCGCTCTACTACATAATCCGTGAATAGGATAAACATAAATAAAATGTCCGTTTGCAGCTTCCGGATGAGCATCGAGACGTCGCAGATACGGAATATATGTCGATCGTTCCACCTTCGGAAGAATTACCCTCGACGGCCGACGGAATTACTGAAGACATTTCCGACAAAGTCCCAGAAGTCATTGCAGAGAACCTGGTACCGGCGATCGCCGTCCAGCCCAACAGGAGATGTTCCATTATGTAAAAACATACAAACACATGCTCGAATTTCGAACCCACATTTTTTTTTAGTATTTACAGTATTTCACATTAAATCGGATAATTTTTAAATTTTCACTTTTGTTTAGCCTCATCGCTCCTCTTTAGGAAACCATCATAATTTCGTCCATTTTCCTAGTTTTAAAGTAATTTGACATATACGTACCTGTGCGCCGGATTGAAGACGATAAATTATGTTGTGTTAGCTGCGTTGGCTTCTTCATTATCTTCTTCCAATGATGAAATTAGTAGACGGCTAGACTATCGACTTTTACGCGATTGAATAATGTATAGGATTATATTAAACTACCTTTTTTAAAAATCTTCAAATAAAGATTTAGTTAATTAAATCGTGTTTTATTTCGTACTCAATGAAAAATAACTAGTAGTTCTGTGAAGAGTAGACCTTGCGTCCAAAATCAGAACAATTAAAATGGCCACCATCTTGAAACAGAATAAAAAAATAAAAATCCTCACACAACATACGTCCTTTTTAAATGACTTCTAGGCACATTCATGCAAAATTGAAGAAAATCAAACAACGCGTTTGGTCATGACTGTAACAAATAAACAGACAAAATGCCGAATGGTCGAGTCAACAGCCCCTCGCATAGTTGTATCCGAGCCGTAGTGTTTTTACGTAAAAACGTCGCCGGAATTTATTATTATTATATTTAGCAGGCAGGCAGCATACGCTGATGAGTCCGTGCTTGCATTACAGTTTTTGTGGAATAAGTCCAGTTTATTTTTAAAGTCATTAACATTTTTGGCACTGATCACTTCACTAGGGAGAGGGTTCCATTTGTTTACCACTCTACCGCTGAGGAAATGTTTCTTAGGATTTGAATGGAATAATTCTCGCTGGAGTTTCATATAATGCCCACGCAGAATACCTTTAATATATTTTATGGTGATTTCAGATTCCCCACTGTTTTTTCGCTCGGCTAACTCTTCCCTGAGGGATGACAAAAATTCTCTCTGCATCGGTGTATCATCGGTTTTAATAATTGTTTGGTTTTTTTCCGATTTCTGATGATATTTCTGACGTCATCTTTATTTTTTAATATAACTTTAATTGGACACGGCTTACCGTTTGTCCTTTGGGGCTTACCGAGCCGGAAAACGGATGTAATGTCGCAATCTTTATCCACAACCCTGCTGAAGACTTGTTGCACTTCTTTGGTGTCGTGTTGGATACGTTGGCTGGCGTTTTCTTTCGTTGACTCCGGAATATCAACGAGTAGAACGTTCCTGCTTCGATTCTTGCGATCGATCATCTCACTGACCATTTCTTCGAAGTGTGCGAGTGTTTGCTTTCGTTTCAGTTTTTCAATATCGCTGCAGAGTTCACTTATCATGTTAAAAAGCGTTGGGATCTTGTTTTCGCAGTCCACGCAGTAGAACTTCAGCATTTGTTTTGATTTCATGTCGAGGACTCGAAGTTCAGTGGCTGTCCTTTCACCGCAATTTGTGCACCAGTGATTTTTACAACCGTGGCAGACCACTCTTTCGCTTGCCTTTATGATACCAGCACACTTAGACATTAAAATTAGTTTTTATTTAAAAATGTATGGAAAGGCGGGTGGGTGAAAGATATATTTCTCACTAAATACACGAAATTAACAGTATTTGGGAGTTTTTTGCCAACAGTAATAAAAAAAAATCTTAATGTAGGCACAGTTGACAGACAGTCGAAATTAACAGTATTTTAAAGCTTTTGCTAATAAAAATTAACAATCTTAATGCAAGCTCAGTTGACACTTGTGACAGTTATCAGATCTAATTGAAGAAATCCATGTTTTGTTTCTATACAATTTATTTTCTTTACTAATCACTCGCACAAACCGAAATTGCCCCGCTAGTGGAGGGTAGGCATAATCTCGGTGCGCGCACTGGCAGTCAAATTTGACTCTGCTGCTAATCTTCAGCTCTCCCACAAATCTATGGTACAGCGCTAGACTTTGGAAATATTTGGATTCCTCTCGAGCCGCTCTTTCTTCCGATTACCATTCATTTACTTCGATTCTATTCATATTTCAGTTCATTTATGATTAAATTCTTGAAATATGTCGATTTTTCAAACTTTATATTTCAAATTTTAATAATATTTCAAAATTTATAACATTTCGGTAATTAAAGCCAGTATGTTTTGGGTTCCTATTATATTAATCGCTTTCCTATGACACTTCGACCAGCATTATAGCTTCACACGTGACTGCCTGCAAGGTTTGCGCACTCCTATATTTCCACGTCTCATTTTCGTCCACCACACTTGGAGAAAGTGCCTGCCGCCGGAATAACCTTATTAGCTAAAAGGTGACGTAAGAATCTGGATTTAATCGGATACTTACTGTTGGTTCATTATCGTCTCTGTATTTAGTTGCATCATACATTTTAACTTAACTACCAATCAAACCAACTTACGGACATTTTTCACATAAAAAAAACACGAAATAAAAATGAATACTTTATTGAAAATATAACAATGTTAAAATATAGGCAACTCAACGTTCAACTTTTAAAAAAAAATAATACAACTAATCCAACTTTTGGATTCGTGTCATTCTAGACAGGAAATGCTTTTCGTTTTTTGTACTCGTGTTTTTAGTTTTGTTTTATACAATTATGAGAGGAAGCAGTGATATACGAGAGAATACCCAAAAACAAGTTTTTTTTTCTGTAGACAGGAAGAATGGCAGCATTGCCTTCCCCCAATGAGTATGTTTACTAGACACTCCATCTGTACAGTGCCTCTAGTGATATTTCCTTAACTTCCTGTACATCATGAAATTCTTGGGAGCAAGAGAAAGTCGCAGGGTGTGGAATAGGGTAATGAGAAACTTTTGTTATGCCGTTTTTTTGTCAGAAACTGGTTGATTTTCAACGCTGCGAGGGCAGGTTAAGCCAGTCACCTGATCGCAACAATTCAGGTCGTTTTTTTCTTAGTGCCTCTCACAATCGTTTCATCAATTCCAGATAATAGTGGCGATTCACTGTAGTGCCCTGAGGAACACATTCAACTGTATGACCCCTGATGGAGGTCGAGGGGAGTCCCGAATGTGGCCATCTTCCAGAGACATTCGGCCACTTCTAAAACGGGAAAACCCTTGCCTGATCCAAACCGTTTCTGCTGTTGTTTTTTTTAACAGAAATGTTCGCACGCTGCTCCTTCAAGTCCACCATTGAACAATCGCCAAAAGTATAGAAAACGTTTTGTGAACTGTACGCACCGATACTTTCACACGGACGTCCCTTACTTTACGAAGCGGAGTGTCTTGTAAACATACTCGGGAAGGGGGGGGGGGGCGGTGTTGTCAACTTTCCGCTTACAGAAAAAAGCTCAATTTTTTGGGTACACCTTCGTAAATGAATACATTAAAATAACATGAGGATTATTTAAAAGCCTTGAAACACTAAGTAGAAAAAAGTACAATGCCGTGCAGAACTTAATTCAAATGAGGGGATTTGCTTATCTCGAATAAATCCTATGGCCAGACGTTCAACCTTGGGCAGTGTCAGTGTCTGATTTGAGGTTTCATTATCTTCTTTGCAGCTTTAACCTTGGAAGGGTTAATTTCCACATTGTTCAATTTTAATCTTACTGATAGTCTCCATTTTTTTGGTTTATTTATTGAATATAGCCGGAGACTCGACTATAGACTGCGAGCCTGCTCTAATACTGTAACAATGTGTATTGTTACTGGTTCGAACAAGAGAGCTATTCTAAGTACTCATTTAATAGTAATCGATAGATTGTTTAATTGTACAATCAATAAAATGATCCACTATCGTATGCACGTACGTCACTTAGCTGGGAACGTCTTAATCATGATTTTACGATTCCTCAGTCTTTCCATGGCCAATCAACCACCCCACCGCACAGGCCACGGGCGAAGACTTAAAGCAAAAAAATTAAATTCTTGTCGTTTGTGTAATCGAAGGCTACTCTGCTGATCTGAGTCTATACTGAATACTATCTGATCTACTCTACTAACTAAACCTGGCTAGGTCCTAATTGCCATTTTCTCTTTCCCCATGCCCGAGACCAGAGAAAAAGTTAGGATGACTTGCTAATTAGTATTCCAGCGCTCTCTTCTCGTACTAGGATATTATTGTTTATAGCAGGTATTCCCAAGTGTGTGCCGCATCATCTTGGAGTGCCACGTAAAAAGGGTATGCTGCGAGGCGAGCCTATTATCTCTAACCTATCTGTTCCTAAGCATTTATATTACTGAGATGTGTGCTGTGAGTCCATTCTAATTCTCTTTAGGGTGTTACGGAAAAGTTTAGGAACCCCTGATTTATAGGCAGGTTAATTATTGTTTATAAAATGTTGTTATCTTAATGTGCTTATATAGTTTATAAAATATTATTATTTATAAGTGAAGTCAGAAAAGCAGGACTTGATGAAATATTTATAGTAAATAAAAACAGAGCTGCCATGGAATGGAGTTCACGGACAGGAGTCGGGCCCATCATAATACTATTGTTACACTTCTGGGGGGTGAGCGGTGGACTCTGGACTAACGACCGGCTGTGGTGGGATATATTCATAGCAAAAATATCAAAGTCTTGAGACAAGACAAAATTTTTATGTACAACTTTGATGAAAAGGCCTAGATGTCATGAATTCTTTTCCAAGCGGAGGTATACACCATCACTGAATGTGCGGATATCTCCGAAAGAACTACGAACATCGAATTTATATAAACTCGGATAACCAAGCAGCTTTTTTAGCACTAGCTTCGGACTCTATAATATCAAAGTTGGTGCAAAACTGTGTGGCATTTTTGACTCCCTGAGCGAAGAGAACAGGACGTAAAGAGATGGGTTCCCGGTCATGCAAGGATCAGCGGTCAGCAAAGGGAACGTTATATGGTCCTGAACCATGCTGTGGCGTGTAATGCTCAAAAACTATGTTTAGAAAAATCTTTTATCCGCTGGAACCACATGCCAGGCTTGAATAATTCAGGAGCGCTAATCAAAGCTTACGACCGTAAGACTGTAGTACTAAATAAGACCAATTTACGCATGCCGGTGAGGGCACTCACAAGGCATTGTGGCCTGAACAGACACATGTTCAACCTCAAGTTCCGGGACACTAGAGTGAGCAGATTCTGCCAAACTGTAGACGAAACTCCCCTGCACCTCGTGTGCGAATATGGCCCACTGATACGTAAAAGAAACATCCACCTGGGTGGCTACTACCTCCAAGCTGAAGAGGTAAAACATTCCATCACCAAAAGCTTACTGCAGTTCTTAAACTATGCGAAGTTTAGCGCAGAACTATACTATATTAGGTGGCGATCGCAATAGACCAGTAATGTTCTCTGTGGTACAAGGCTCAGTAAACCTTGAAACAGCCCCACACAGCAAAATAAAAATAATTTAAAAATACATCAGTGGACAGTGAACCACATCACGGTAAGTCCTCAACAAACCGAAATGACAATGTCATTGATCAAGTGTGGACTTTGATTCCTGGCATTTACTTCATAGACATGGATCAGTGTAATTTTTTGCTATTCGCCAAGTTGAAAATGTTGCAGAAAGGTACTAATTTGAATCAAGAGGAGACATTATGCAAATTGCAATGGCCCAGTTGAATACCATTCTAGAAAAAGCATACCAGAAATGTTTTTTACTATCGTGGAACCGCTGGGCTCAGCTTGTGGTTACCAAGGTGACTAATTTGTAGGAGATTAAAATAAATGTATTTTTTATGAATAAATGGATATTTGCAACCAAAGATTGAATACTTTTTGAACACTGCTACAGTAGTACATCACCACTAAAAAATAATACAAATTATATGGATGTAGATAGCAGTGTAGGGGTTGTACAGGCTGTGTTGCCTCTCATCACTGTGACCAGTCCTGATCTTTTGTCTTATACCCTGTTTCTTAATTTACCTAGTTCAACTCGAGACTTATAAATCCCACAATTCTTCTGGATGTGAGGTTGCTGACCTCCTCAGATGTTAATATCATATTTTCTAGATAACACAGTCTCTGGTATGCGATTGGTTGACATATACAGAGTAGATATTCAGCTGGTTCAGCATTTTCTTTGCTAAATCTGCACATTTGATCCCTAGAAAGTCCTATGTTTTTCAAATTGTGGATCACTGGAAAGTGACCGATGAAATGTCCTCTTATTAGCCTTAGTTCACCTTTGTTGAGAGAAAGAAGTTTTATTGTCTTTTTCGTAGAAATGTTTATATTTTTTTCGCTTGTCTTTGTCCTGGAACTTTATCCCAGGATTTAGACTTTGTTCTTCTGTCGCAGGATCAGATTTGTTCCCCAGTGGGGTTTCTAGTCACACCACAGAATGGAATGGTTCAGTTCCTATGAAGAGCATAGGCATATTGGCTACCTTCTTTGCAGTTTTGTCAGCATTTTCGTTAACCCTTCATATAAATTAGATAAAAATATGTTCATGTATCATATGTGATATTTATGCCTATGCAACTATAAGGCAAGAATTGAATGTGGATGTGGTTGACTATTTGTTATTATTAGTATGTGACACTTGTAGGTAAAGTCGTAAATTTATTGAGTGTAAAAAAAGCTGTTTTTTTTAAGAAAGATTTTTTTTAAAAGATATGGGACATGGGGTTAAAAAAACTCTACTATGGGGACAGTGAAGTTGTTAAGAAGAAGTAAGAACTACTTATGGTAGTTTTTGATATACAAAGTTACAATTTTGCAGAAAAGGATTTGGACATTGTTTTCTCAAGTTAGTACAGATG
>JAOPUG010000110.1:15478775-15491065 GCA_027564375.1 Micropterix facetella
TCCCCTATGTAGATGGGTTTTCGCTCGCCTTTAATATGCAGGTGCGCGGTGTGGAGTTTTTCTCCCGTTCTTGCCCTTTGGTTGAAGACTTTTACAGCTTTGGTGAATGAGTCGCGGTGCTGCTGATTCGTAAACTTAACTATGATGGGCCTAGGATTCCTGTCAGTTGGTTTAATCGCTTTGCGTTTGGCGGTGATGATCTCCTTGGCATCCACGTTAGCATTGACTAGTAGATTGATGTTATCCACTGCCTGCATTAAGTTTTCTTGTAGATTTTCTGGCAGCCCGCGGATTTCCATCTCCGATGCAATGTCCGGGTGATCAATCGAATCGAATTTTTCTTCGAGCAAGGCAACCCTCTTACGAAGGCTTTCGTTTTCTGCTCTACATTTTTGCAATTGGCTGCATTGTTCTTCGACAACCGTTATACGCTGCATTATGTCATCGTATTTGCTAGACATCATTTGAACGGCTTCTAGAATAGCATTATTCTGAGAGGCTAAGTCGGAATATCTTTGAAGGATTTTATCCTCCATCATCCCCGCAATATTACTCTTGAAATCGTTGAGAGTTCTTTGCAGGAGCTCTTTCGTAAGTATGTTCGTACCGGTTTGCTCCAAAAATATCCCTGGCGAATGGAACGATAATTCTGGGTTACTAGAGCCTTGTTTGGTAGCGCTTACAGTCAGTTGTGGGAAGGTGTTCTTTGGCAGATTTTCGCAAACGTCGCATTTCCATGACTTCATCGCTACCCTATTTATTTTCCTCGCAGTATTACATCCATTGTGCGAAGTCTCTTTGCATGCCGTGCATACAAGTATTTCATCGGCGATTACGATGTTTGTTTCATCGGCGATTACGACTTACCCTAAGATGTTTTGTTTTCTCTTATTCTGATGCGTATACTATTATGCTAATAGAATAAATATACCAGAAGAGGTAGATCATTATAAAAATATTCGTTTATTTGTATAACAATGATAATATAAAATTATCACCAAGTCTCTAGTTGCAATTTTCCTGTATTTTCCAACTGTGTCAAATACCGTTTGGCATCGTCTGCTGACATATTGCCTTCCGCCTGTAGGACATTTTCTGCAATGCTGTCCTTGACATTATCGGGCATGTTTTTAGAGTTTCCGGCTATGTAAATTGAAGCATTCCCGCTGTTGATCAGCCGCCATAGAAGATTCTTACGATGAGCAATCTTATGTTGGACGTATCTGGAAATATTTGAATGTTATAAAATAACAAACCGCAGTTATGTATCGTATGCAGCTGTGGGTTAGCTTGTGTCGGAGAAACGAATCGGCCCATAGCCTCACGACGTGGAACGCCGTGCTGTTTTAAAATCCCCTTGCGTTGTCCAAAAAACAATTCTATTTCCCCCGCACGATACGGGAAGCCATTAAAATAAGAATAACCCTGAATCTCAATAGACGAAACCTTCAAACTTTACTACGTGGAACCCTCTTCTAAAATTGTTTTTAATGCCGATTGTCGAATGCAAGGACGCAAAACGAGATACGGCGAGTGTTGTATGCATGGCAGATTTTCAGTATTGGTGGGGTTATACATAGAACTAAGTGCGGAGAGCCGTCTGAACATTTTATCATCATTACTTATTGTGTTTCACTTTAACTCCCCTTCCTAGAAACTAATATGAATTGACCCTCCCCTCGCCGGTTCCGATCTTGCGTACACCCTTTAAGTACATGTCAGTTTCTTGCAGCAGTTTTGAAAGCGAAGATAGGTACGACGATCGCCAACCGTCGAAAGAAGACTGTTCGCTACAAAAACCTAATAGTTTTACAAACCACTAGATTTGATCATAAAGCCATTTTAATTATAAGTATTGTCTAGAATTATACAAAAACTCACATTTTCTCGTCTTGATCCCTGGAAAAAGCGCATATCAACGTTAGCTTTCCGTCTTTCTGCAATTCTTTGAATTCATCTCCATAATGAAAGTCGCTCTTTTCATTTCGGCAACCGAAGAATAAGAGTAGTGTTTTTTCAGTGGCGGTGTTCAGAAAGTTTCTCTCCGATATCAAACTGTGAAAGGGGGCGACGCCGGTTCCGGGTCCGATCATTATTAAAGGACTTTTCTGCGGATGAGAAGTGTCATTAAATAATAAAAAAATAGAGTTGCCAGTAGAACAATTTAAGCATCGTACCATTGATTATATAGGGCTTACTGCCCTTTATAAATTGCTCAATTGTTCGCTCGATCATTATGGATCGCTTCTATTTTCTTGCAGCGCTCATCGTATTTCTTAATCATAAACCCAATCGACTCTAGGATTGAATCTTTTTGGTCTTTAAACATACTTTACCTGTCGAGGAATCTTCTAATATGCCCGCTATTGACATTTTCAACTCGTTCTTTTTTTTTGTAAGAATGTCTTCTGTAACGTAATTCGACGGCTTCAAGTTTGCTTTATGATGATTTGCGATGTCAGGATCGCCGAAGCATCGGTTGATCTCGCTCACAGATGGTGAAATAGTTATCGGAATACCATATTTACATTTTTAACACTGCCAAAAATATTTTTAACTCCCACTACAGTTGGTGTGGGATGACTAAAAAGGCAAAAGAAATATTCCACTCCAAAATCCTTCTCAGTAATCGAGAAGGCTTCAGACTGCATTATGGAGGTCAATTCGATCTCTAGGCTGTATAATTTTGCTGAAAGTCTCAGAAACACAGCTCTCCATCTAGATATAATCCTTGACTCAACTTATGGTAGAATTAACAGTTCCAAGGGAATTAAATATCTCCAAAGACCACGAGTACAAACTGAATAAATATCATGTTCTTGCCAATTCCATCACCCGGAACAGTTCACAGTTCACCTTCATGCGGTGGAAGTTGGCACTCGTGGCCTCCCAGCCAGCCAAATCTCTGTTTAACCTCATTAAGGATCTTGGTCCCTCCAGACAAATAATTAACTCGTTCCTAGAAAAATTATCTAAACCTGCGATTTTCACATCTCAAATTCTATGTCTTGGAAAGGGGAGTGAATAAGGCAAACACTTGCATACGGCAAGACAGCTGCTCAAACCTACCACAGGCAGTCTTTAATGTGGAGTCTACCATTCATCCCCTAGAAGTGTAATAATAATATTGTGATGGGCCCGATTGCGGTCGGTGAATTTCATAGTAGCTGCGTTTGTATTTATTATAATGATGCGGGACAGGAGCAAGGGAGAAACTCACATCGGGCTTTTGCCATGCAACTATGGCATGCTAAGCTGAGCAATATGCAGAAGTTGATGAGTTGCAAGAGAGACACAATACAATCAACCTACACAAATTAACTAACTTACGCAATCTTTTGGAAACGAGAAAGTTCCTTTCTTGATCCATCCGTATATTCTCTGTCCGAGAGTCAAGTTTTTGAGCCAATTAGAGCATAGACCGAGCCTCTCCTTCTTGAGAACAGTTTTGTACTGAACTACTGCGACTATTATTTCGACTCCGGTTCCGTTCAGCGCCTTGCAACTGCTGGCGATGGAGAAAGACCTTGGTCTTATCGGCGTGAATAGCTCAAAAAGTTCGGCGATTGTTAGCTGCGAAGCCGAATGATAAAAGTCTTGAAGCACCTGGGGAAAAATCAAATCGATATAGCGATGTCTCCAAACAATCAACTTTAAGACGACAGCTATCTTGCCGTATGCAGGGGTTCATCTTACCACTAATTTACCTTCACTTTCGGAGCCATAAGATGTGAGATGCAGAATCCCTTTTTTTTTTCTAGGAAGAAGTCAATTATTTTCTTAAAGAGACTTAGAACTTTAAAAGAAATGCTACAGGGATTTGGTTGATAGAAGGTGGAAGATGGTTTCAATATCAGCAGCCCTACACCATCATATAATGCCGTAAAGCATAATGCTTTGAAAGTAGCTAAAGTAAACCAATCAGGCCGTTTTTTTTTAAATTTGTATGCATTGTGAAACTGGCTACTTTCCTTTGATAAGCTGGCCACATCATCCAGATATCTCGATAAACTGTTTTGCCATCCACCGAATCTAGAGATTTCAAACCACAATCTTTTTGAAAACCACATCAGCAAGAAAGCCAAGAAACTGTATTTTTTAAAACATGGTAGATGTAACTGTCTTTTGTTTTTTTACCATTCATGCTAAGGATGATAAAGGCTGCTTGATTAATACCTAAGAGAAGTCATCGTCAGTCGATAAAGAAAGCCAACAGCGGAGATTGGCGTTAACTTAGGGAGACCTCAATCCAGCAGTAAGAGTCAATATAGGTCACACTTAAAGTTTCCTGAACTGGCCACTGACATAAATATTTTTAAAAAATAATTACAACATTTGATAATGGAACTTTTTGGTTGTAGAATAAAGTTGGTTTCATCTAACTGTCATTTGTATTGGGATCATAATGGTTCCGTGTAGTCTAGGTTATGATGGCCATTATATATCAACTTGGTTGGTCCAGCCCGCGGGGCAGCTCCTATCGGGAGCCTCCTCAAAGAAGGACCAACCTGGTGAACCTGCTGTGCAGTGGATCTAGAGACGGAAAAGAGCTGATCTGGACAGCTGGCGCACGGGGCAGGCAAACTGGCCATGCTGTCACTGACTTATACTCAGAAGATTTTAGAAGTGTACGCTTCTTAAGAAAGCGGGGGTAAGTAGGTACCTCAACCCAACCGTGCTGAACCCAACCGAAGTACGTACGTGCGAACAAAGTACCGCAAAGCGGATCTCCTTTTTTTAGGAAAACTACACATGTAGCTACTGTTGCTGTGGAGAATCATCGTACCCTGAATGCTGATTGGTACACAACCATTTGCTGCTGGAAAGTATCGACGAACTCCGTGAAAGTAACCATAAACGCTGTTCCATTTTATTCCAAGACAATGCCACGCACTCTAAATTCCAAGGCGAAAAACTCATGACCCATCCTCCATACAGTTCCAACTTGGTACGTTGTGACTTCTTTTTGTTCCCAAAAATTAAGAACCAATTACACAGTCAACAATCTTCAGCGCCAGAAGAGCTGTCGAAGAATATGAAAAACATGTTTCCAAATTCACACTCACTTATGAAAATTGGTTTAATATAAGAAAAAGTCTATTAACACTCACGGAGAATACTTTGAGAAACAATAAATTGATTTTTGGCCATTCATTGCAATCGTTTCTTGTTCATTCTGGAAACTTTCAGTGTGGCCCTCGTACAAGTTGAAAACTAACAAGATGAGGTAATTACCTCTAGCATATTCCTTTTCGGTCTATAGCAGTAATTGAGATAATCGTCGTATCCTTCTGCAGAAGATAATTCGATACATTTCTCCTTCTCCATTTTATCACAAGATACATGGCCCAGTATTGAGAATGCGTATCTCGTAGGAACAGCATTCAAATCCCAGTATTGTTCAGCCACTTGGTACAATGTCAGAGGTTGCCTAAGAAAGTGTGGCACGGGCATATCTGAAAAAGAAACATTCATTATTAGTTGCTCTTTTTTTATCACGTTTTTATTAACTCGCTTTCTGGTTTGTCTGTTCGGCACAAATTTTGCAATCGATTTTAAACTATTGTAATTTCCCGTTAAGTTTTGCACACACCTTTGGTTCTAAAGATAATACTATGCAGTATATTCAATATTACGATAGATCCAATATGGCGGCCACCACAAAACGGCAGATTAACTTCCTCTTTACAATTCCCTCGACATGGGTATCAGATGAAAGGGTATGACGAGTAGAATACAATAAGCCATGTGATATGCTATATCCAATATGGCAGCTCGTTTAAAAGACGTATATTTAAAAAAAAATGAGGTACAGGATGTTATAAAGCAGGATGCTGCTAGGTTGGTACTAAGAATGCAGCAGATAGGCATATGGAATAATAATAATGAAATCTTTTTTTATTTTTTCTCACAAAACAAAGTTTTATATTGTCCATAGGCTTGACTCACAAATCAGTAGAATTATTGTTTTAATTTTAAATCTTATTTATTACCCACTCGCAGGTACAGTACAGAGCCTTATCCAGACTCTCATATTCTGCCTCTCGTTATTCTTGTCCATGTCCTACCGGCTACTTCGGTTATTGCATGTTCCCATCTCTTGCGTTGCTTTCCTGTCAATCATTTGCCATCTTTTGTGTGCCAATCTGTATGGCTTTCGACCACCGATCGTCTGTTCTCGTTTCATTTCAATTTAATTTCAGCCACAAGTCCTTCAGTTTTGTCGTTGCTCTAATCTGAATGTTTCTTTTTATGTGAAGTATGTTGAAGGCGAGGATTTTGCGCTTCTTTACACACATGCAGTTTGTTTACCTGCTTTTTAGTTAGTGTCCATGTTTAGCGGTCGTGGGTCAGAAGGACATAAAGTCAACTATCTAACAATATTCCATTCAGGCTCAGAGGAAATTTGCTTTTCAAGATATGTTTCAACAGCATTCAGAATCTCTTCCATGTGACATTTACTCTTGTCGACTTCGTTGGTAGCTCCGTCTTGAAACGAGATAGATGGTCTATCCTAAATAGGTATATTCGTCCACATGCTTCACTTCCTAATTCGGATTAGCGATGTGTGTTTACGAGATATTGTAGTCGGTTATCTCGATGCTTCTCGATGGTCGCGCTCTGACTAGAGTCCTGTCCGACGCCACTGCGTCGTGCATTCCAGTCACTTCGAGTCATCGTGTGATCGCGAGATGATCCTCATTCGAAATAATTGCAAGATTCGCAAGACCTCGAGCAGTCCTCGAGGTTTAGGTTCCTAATGATTCTGTGCAGCTTGGTGTTATTAAGTCGGCCTAAATCACAGTTCAGCTCCCATCTGGTAGCCTCCACGAAGAGGAACAACCTGGAAGAGTCGCTGTGAAATCAGCCTACTGCTTTAACCTGCAGTCGTAGATAGATGGGATCGGAAGTGCGGATCCGGGGAACACCTCGGGTAATACTGAGTGGTTTGCGTACCGGGCTGCACCGAATTATTTTCAATTATATTAATTTAAGAACCGTAATGTAAAGTTCGCATTTAAAAACAACAGTTCGTTAAGTTATTTTGCTGGTCCGTTTTTTATCGGTTATCAGGCGAGCTTCGTTAAATATGCACTCTCAGCAGACTGAGGATGCCGGTATATCCAAATATTTAAAAGCCAGCAAATAATCAAGTGTGTCCTTTTTGTGGTCATAATATGACATTTCTTAATATTTTTGTATGATAAAGATAGCACTTACATTAGGTGTAATAACTGAAGTAACAGTGGAAACTTTTTCATCGAAATGGCTCTAGTGAACGGGAGGCGCTGTCGCCCGCCAAATGACTGAAAATGGACAAAAATCATCGACTATCTTGATTGTTAAAATCAGACTAGACTCGACCTTTGGCTCGCATGAACATTTATTGCGATTGCAATTTTTTCGATTGAGGAAATATCTCACATTGCGCGTCACTGACAGATTGGTCTTGTGAAAGGAGTTGCAAAGATTGTTTTTATCAATTTCTAGACCAACTTTTTTGCGCTGTACTGTAGGTTGTCAAGTTGCAGCTTTTTGCTGTGATCTTTAACATGCGCTTTCGACGTGGTCGATCACCAGTTATTGGATAGCAAGTTGCGTTATTACGGGTTTGATCATACTGCCTGAAACCTCCAAGCAGGCTTTCTCGCTAATAGAAAGCAAAAGACAGCCGTTGGTAGTGATTTGTTCGAAGTGGGAAATGTTTTCCCCGGGGATCTTGCTTCGGAAATGCATTATTGCCGGGGTAACGAAAGACGCCAACCTTTTGATATATGCGGATAATACATGTGCATGGCTGTCAGATCGGAATACACCGCGAGGCTGCACTTATTATATTCTACAGAACATGTAATTAATAAGAAATAAACATGATTAAATTGCCATACTTTGTTATTACTACAATCACCAAAAGAGTGGTTGATTTGTGGGACAAGCTACCAGACAGTACGGTGGAACGTATGTTTAAATACTATCTGGACAATTTCACAATTACCTATAGGCAAAATCAGCTTGGCTAACGTTCGTATCGACAATAATAATGTTAGCTATCATCTGCATGTACGCTTCTGCCAGAAATATGGATCAAGCATTTGATGATTTCGATCCATCAGTGTACCGTATCATTGTTTATTGTTATTACAATTATATTAATTTAATACCACTAATTTATAGTACAGCGCCATGTGTCATCATGATTTAGTCAAAGAAATTAAAACAGAGTTAGTAAAACCCATGGCCACACCCAGCATTTGTCTCCTGTTGCGATATCATATACTGCTACTTATTGTATATATATCATATACTGCCCTCCGTCATATTTTTTTACCAGTTACACCAGTCGTCGACTTCTCTCAAGACGGCAATAGTTAGAATATAGAAGGGTCTCTCGAGTCCTTGGACTCGTACCTAACTGATTCAGGGCTAGAGATCTCTCTTCCGAAAAGCAGCCACGATTTTCTCCAGACGTAGATGTCAGGAGGTATCCCTGACATCCGTATCAGGTATAAAAACACATCTAGCCCGTTCAGATCCCAAGTGACTTTTCTGGGTGTTACCATCGATAGTAAGCTACTTTGGGCTCCTTACATCGATAGAGTGACCACCCGCGGAGAGAAAACTTGAATATCATTAAAGCAATGCGCGGAGTTTGGTGGGGCTCCCACCCGACTGTCCTCAGACTCCTCTACGACGCACTTCTCAAGGTCTCAAATCGACTATGCTATCTTTGTCACCTATCCTCTTTCCAAAGCGTGTCGGACAAAATTGCATTCCCTACAATTTAAAGGACTGTGCCTGATCCTTGGAGAGATGAAAAGCTCTCCTTAAGCGCTTGGCGATGATCTCACATCCGCTAGTGTCCAAACTTACAATTTTGTCTTCATTATTGAGTCTACTCCAGCTGCAAAGTGCTCCTCTTATGCAAGAGCCATCGGTGGCTAAACCGTCAGTCCAACATTGTACACCGGTACCGTAAAACCATGCAACTATGGTCCTGCTTTACATATGGTCCAAGGAGACCGTCAACATTCCAAAGAAAATTTATTGTGACTCGCTCCATCTTATGGATTTCACGCACATTAATAGCTGTATTGTAAATGGGTAAATTGTTTTATGGCAATTTGCGGTAGATAGCTGCATCTGTTTCGGAATTATATGTCAATCCACTCTAACAATTTTTTACGTGTCCGTCGAAGCTCTCAAATTTTTATTTGCAATAGTAAGAAAGAATAATCGAATCCGTTCAGAGTTTTTACTGTTTGAAGGTAAGTTTGACATGATCTTATTGCAGTATTGTTCTTATCTTAAATTATCGTTATTTTTTGTATGTTAGACATTATCTGATTTTTCGTACTTTGTTTCAAACAATAGTCCCAACGAATTTTTGGAACATATTTGAAAGCATTTTATTTTATTCCAGGAACGAAAATTAACTTATAAAATGTCACGACGTAATTTGGGGGTAGGTCTTATAAGCATTATAGTGACCGCCATATGGAGCTTTGCCTGGCTGAAATACAAAATAAGACCTTGACGCAAAGAGAAGCTTCAAATAAATACAAGATACCAAGAAGCTCAATAATATTGAAAATTAAAACAATGAAGCGCAATTTAGTAAGAGAACCTGGTCGCCAGTGCATTTTTTCGAATGATCAAGAGAGTGTCTTTTTACATCATGCAACGGAAATGTGAATTTGTGAAATGTGCAAACGATATTTGACATACGATGTGCCGTTAAAACCTACCTGGACAAAAAGGTAGGTTCAAAATTGTGCCGCAGTTCAAAAAAAAATCCAAGTAGAACTTGGGCGACAATGTTCCTTAAAAGACACAAAAGAGACCTCTCGCAGCGATTATGTAGCAACATAAAACTCGGAGCTGCAGTTAACGAGCAAACAATAAAGACCTACTTCAACCACTTGAAAAGGGAAATCAAAGGATTCCCCCAAATTTAATTTATAATCACGATGAGACAAGTTTGGTCGATGATCTAGGGAAGAAAAAGGTCTTGACAAAACGGGGAACGAAGTACCCCGAAGTTATAAAAAAATCTACGAAAGCAGCCATTAGTTTGTTGATGTGTGGAAACGCAGCTGGACATATGTTGCCGCCGTATGTTAATTACAAAGCGGAAAATCTTTGAGATTATTGATATTAGGATGGTTATGATTATTGATATTATGATTATTGATATTAGATTATTGATATTATCAAGAATGGACTGAAGGTGGCCCACCAAAATCAGGTTGAATTGACTCAAACAGCTTTGACGACTAGTTTTTCACCACAGTTTTACCATCACTTCGCAGGGAAGACATTTTAGTGATTTTTACCAACAATCATTATTTTGTTTTTACCTTATTATACCCATTATGGATCATTCTTACGATAGCTGTACTTTAAAATAGTCTAAATTGATATTTTCATATTATTTCGTGCAGTTTTATGACTTGGAACAAAGTCGTAATCAGCAGACAACAATGGTCCAAAAATGATAAAAACATATATTGAAAATGATCATTACCTGACCAATATTAATTACGTTATGCAATAAGTTATCTACTTGGATAACTATTAGTCAATACTGAGTTTTTACAACACACAATTTTTCTTACATTAGACGTGAATCAATAAATCGGAAAACCTGGACTATAGTTGTATGGTTTTACGGTACTTGAAAGGGGGCATCAGTCAATTTTGCATAAAATTATTCAAATGTATTTTTAATTTTAGTTTGATTACATGACAACTAAATTATTCAACTCTACCAGATGATAATAAAAAATGTAAATAGTGTTTAAATATTTTAAGCATACTCTCGAGTTTCATTTATTATGTTTATATTAATATATCTAGTTTTAATAATTTATTAGTTATTATAAATGAGATAAAATAAAATTACCGTGTGAAGTTTATAACACCCGACGTTTCGGCGATGTTGCAATCGCAGTTGTCCAGGGTAGTCTAGACTTGTCTACCCTGGACAACGGCGGTGGTTCCACCAGTAAATTCGTTTTATGTTATTTATAATATCAAACAACCGTGATAGTCTTTGATTCCCTATTAGTTATGTATTTCCTACATACATAACATAATTATGAATTAACAGATTTTATGTTTTTATCTCCATTTAAGTATAAATATTATGTGCATATATCGTCAGTGTATTGTAAAAACAGCAAACCAATCATTTTTAGCATAACTAGTTTTTTTTAGAAAAATAATATTTATCAGTTTAATATCATTTTGTAAAAACACAAACTTGTCTCTTCGTCTGAAAGACCTAATATTGTGATTTCATAAAGGTGAATATTCAAAACATAATTTGTAGGTACAACAGGCGAGCATGACTATGAATTTTGCTAAAAATGGTTGATTTGCCCTTTTTACTTACAAAACACCGATATCCTAAATGAATATGTAGATGTAATTTTATGTATTCGCGTATGTTAACAAAGGCCACGACCACAACTTAGCACAGATTGGTGGTATCTTTACATACCTAAGGGACAAAAGTTTATATCTAATGATTGATGTTTATTAATAAAATAAACTGTACGTTTTCCTAACACGTCCTCAGGTGTCATTTTGTCTGAGGTCATCTGGAGCAGCGGTAAGTCACTCCAAAAATGCTCTAGAATTTTCTTGGGTTATTGACTGTGTTTATTACATACTGAATTTTTACGGCGGTCTGCCAGCATCCTATTTTCTTCATTGTATTAAAATTTTTCTTAAAATACTAGAAACTTTCAAACACGATTTAGGGATAGCAACCAAGATACAAGTTTTTTTTCTTAAATACATACTTGGGATAGTCTTTATATCCTCTAGTATGCTATTGTACATTTTGGGGGCTAAATATATAAAAAACCTTTGATCAAAAATAGTTTCAAAATAAACAAAATAAATCTAAAGGTTAAAAACCTAAACGCACTTGCAGTGAACAACTAGAATACCAAAGCTCAGGTTAGGGTCAAGACTCTTGACGAAGCCAAAATTCACAATGAGTTGTAGCGCTAACGATGATCATGGTGAAGAAACTTCGGAGATAAGAGGGGCAGTGAAATGAGCACTTTCAAACGATACCCGACAACTGCGTATGAGGGTTTCGTTTGTATGTTTTGGTTTGGTATTTCTAATGGTATTAAATAAATATCATGATCTCACAAATGCCGTCACCCGGAACGGCTTCACTGTTCACCTTCACGCGGCGGAAGTTGGCGCTCGTGGCCTCCCAGCTAAATCTCTATTTCACCTATTTAAGGATCTTGGTCTCTCCAGGAAAATAA
>JAOPUG010000110.1:15509675-15522356 GCA_027564375.1 Micropterix facetella
TTATTCTGGAGTTGGCATAGAGCAGAGAGGGCAGTTTTAGAGCTAGCCCAAAGTGGTGTTTGGACCTGAAAAGAGTCAACGGGTCGGCCGGTTTGGCTAAGGACAACCAAGATTTTAAACTAGCTGTCACCAGCGCATCTAGATGGGACAGTTGCTATGACAAATGAGAAGTTAGGTAGTTGTCATAGATCCAAGCCTTTCTGGGCCAGAAATTAGCAAGGAATCTATTTTTGTCAGGCAGCTACTGAAATGCTCTGTTACATAATCGGCAGAGAGGTCTACCTAGTGCATCTACGAAAAAAGGTGACAGGTTAAATCTTGCTAACTACAGACCAGTCAGTCAGACGAGTATAGCATGCAGTCATGGAACAAAAAATAGCAATGAAACTATGAGCGTTCCTACGTCAAAATCACATTATCTCCAGCCTAAAGCGTGACAATGATGTCGATCCACATTATCAAATAAATGGAAGCGAGATTTCGGTAAGGCAACCTATTGGTATAGGCATCGATTAAGTATTATTTAATCAATCGTATAGTAGGTAATACAGGTGACTTAAGGGAAATGGAGCAGTACGAAGTCAAGTTACAAATGTCACTCTAAATTAAATTAACACATTATTCAGTAAACATGTCTGGTGCAATGCAGAAGTAAACATTTTTGTTTTACTATTTTTTAATTATTTTTTTTAAAGGTTTCGGGGGCACAGTTACCTGTCGAAATTCGGGTAACTGGACCACCCTCTCTCCCCACTGCTTGTTTCCTCCTGACACAAAAAATCTTTTTTTTTTTCAAGTGAAATATAAAGTTGTAACTGATGCGAATCGGTAGGTGACCGAAGAATAAACCATACAGAGGCAGTAAAATTAATTTTATTGAATTAAACATAAAATAAAGTAAAATACAATAAAACTTAAAGTTAAAATTACAAATCACGTTGTTAGATTTGCACAGAAAACTAACGGATGGCAATTTAAACACGTTATCAAAGAGGATTATCCCTGAAGTCACGGACTGGTTTATTCAACTAACATGGCTGATAAACGTCAAAAACAATAATCGGTGCGATGACACATTTGCCAGGGGCCAGGGGCCAGGGGCCAGGGGCCAGGGATCCGCCCAACCGGATCTTGAGCCTTCGCGACGAATCACATGGCGAGGAAGCCGGCTTGCAATTTTCCACGCCGAATCGTTTGAGAATCTCCTCCGCGTAGACGCTCCGATTGATGCTGATGACGTCCGGTTCGTATGTACTTGATCGTCATCCCGACGCAGGTGCGAGCTCTTCCCGAGTCTTTCATGCGGAAAGTATTTCGATTTCAGCTGGTCGCGAGCGACTGCATCCTTCCAAAAAATGAGGAAATCGTCAACGTAAATTGCGACGATTAATTTTCCGTCGCCGTTGAAGTAAACGGATGGGTCCTTCGCAGACTTCTCCGACGCGAACGATTTCAGTGCGTTGTCCGAGTACTGGTTCCATCTACAGGCGCTCTGCTTCGAGCCGTACAAGCTTACGTACCCTACTCGATCCATCCTCAAATCCTTCAGGCCGTATGGTGTAGATGTCCTCGTTCAGCGTGCCCTGCGAGTACGCCGTCGCGGCATCCATTTGGTCGATATACATTCCATTTCGGGCTGCCATCGCAATCAACGAATTAATTGATTCGTAGCGAACGACAGGAGAGAACGTTTCGCCATAGTCGATGCTGTATCGCTGGGAACAGCCCTTCGCGACCGGGCGAGCTTTGTAACGGATCACCGTGCCATCCTCGGCAAGTTTAGGTTTGACTTCGAAACCCACTTCGTCTTGATTGGTTTTCGATTGAGTGGCAGATCGACCGACGACCAGGTGCCATTTTCTTCGAATGACTCCTCTTCCATTGCTGCCAGCCATTGAATTTTGTCGTGACCATTATATAGCTTCCTCGTAAGTCAACGGGTCCTCCATACCACAATCGCTGGTGAAATATGAGATGAAATCGTCCCGAACTACAGGACGTAGAGTTCGCTTTGAGCGCCTTTGCTCAACCAACGGTGTCGAGTCATCCTAGTCGAATGGTTTAAAATCTGGATCGGCAACTGCGTCTGCCTCCACGATTGAATCTGCTCTGCTGATTTTATTTTGCCTTGTCGGCCACCGACCATCGAGGTTACTTTGTCGTCGAGTTTTCTCCACGATCTTCATCATGGGCTCTCCCGGGGCGTCCAAAATCTTTTGCCTTTTCCTCCTCGGCCGTCTTCGATGCCCCAACTGAATCCGTTGGCACATCATCATCAGTATCTTCATCCTCGCTGACGAAAAACGAGCCGGTCTTCGCGAGTCTTTGGGCCAGAAAGATCGCATCTCGGCTTTAAGATGATCTTTTTGCTTGCGGAATAGTAGAATCGGAAACCTTTCTGGAAATCTTTCGGAAATCTTTCGCATCTCGACGGCATTTGGATCCCAGTTCGTTCTTCTGACCCTCGGTACCCGAACCAGGGTTGAGTTACCAAAGATATTTAGCGCCGATAAATCGGACTTCTGGCCCGACCAAATCTCCTCTGGTGTACGATCGCCCACAGACATATTAATTGATCGGTCAGATAAGCTGCGTGGTGTATATCCTCGGCCCAAAGCCCCTTCTCGACATTCCCATCCGACAGCACGCACCGTGCGCGCTCTACGAGCGTGCGGTTCGTTCTTTCGGATACACTATTCTGCTGGGGCGTGTATGGGACCGTGGTTTCATGGACTATGCCGGCTTTGGCACAAATGCCCTCCATATCCTTGTTGACGAACTCGCTTCCGTTATCCGAGCGTAGGCGCTTGCTTTTCAATCCGGTCTGATTCTCTATCATGGCCTTGAACTTGCGGAACGCCTTAACTGCGGCAGATTTCTCTTGCAAAAATGAAACAAAAACCATTCGTGAGAAATCGTCGACAAAAACAGAAAAATACCTGGCTCCTCCAAGCGATGTGCTCATTGGTCCACAGATATCTGCGTGGATCAAATCAAGAATGCTCGACGTTTTGATTTCGACATCCTTCTTTTAGAATGCTGCTCGCGGCTGCTTTCCCTTTCCACAACTAACACAATAGCTGATTGATTCGCGAGTCCTGCTGAAAGCGATGCTGCTATCTGCCTTCTGCATCGCCTCCAGGCCATCGTAACTCGTGTTTCCCATTTGGCGTTGCCATTCAACCCGCTTATCGTCATTGGCGAGCATGCACCGCGTCCACTCTGAACGTGCCACCCGATGATTTCGTTGTGATGGCCAGCTTTCCATCGGCTTTATTGAAAACTTGACACACCTCATTTTCGAATGAAGTGTGTCACTATCGGAACGCGAAATCATATCAAGAGACAACAGGTTCGCTCGCAATTCCGATACATAGAGAACGTTTCGAAGTGTGATCTCGCATCCATTTACAGCGAGGAGAGCAGTTCCGCTTCCCTCCACCTTTAAGCGTCGATCATCTGCAGCGGAAATTTCCGGGCTGTCCGACTTGCGAAAATCCACCAAAATGTCTCGTCGCGGTGTCATGTGACACGATTTGAACTGAGTGCCCAAGTTCCCGACCACGAACAGTGCCACGACGTTGTCTTCGAATTTAATGCCGACCTCCGTGCACCGCCTCCATCATTTGACCGACGTAATCATCATTTGAATCGCAATCCGCCCGGTAGGTGCGTGTGAAACGTCATCACTGCCTGCAGATGCAGGCCTTAGCCGGTTTCAGCGAATGTCTTGCGTAGTGATTTCCAAATGGCGAGGATGTGTCGTTCTTGTCGAAATGGCGAGTCACATGGTTTCACCTACGTGTAAAATATTTTGCACTTTACTCATGCTAATGTTTAATGTTGTACTAATTTGCTGACATGTAATTTTTTATCCGATTGAACTAGTTGTCATGCAGCATTAATGCATCACTAAGCACTAATTGAAGTCTTTGGCAACTTCCTTGTTGACTTAAACCACAGCGAAAATTGTAAAAAAATATATCGAAAATTTTCCAGACTTAAACAATCGTTAGATAAATACGCAATTTTTAAGATGCCTCCACAAAGAAAAAACAAATGACAGAAGTAAAAATTAAATTATATTTTCGAGCCAAATAGTTCCATTTTCAAAAGTGGTCAGTCCAGAAACTATCAGTATGGCCAACGTATAAAATTATAAATTTTCTCACACGAATTACTTCGAGCAGTAGCAGTTGCACTGACAACATATTTTCAAACTGTGATGTTATCGCAGTCAATCTTATAAAATGCGGTCTGTCGAACCACGATGGGCAAATGCTACGATAAAGGCAGAATTGAGTGACACGTTTATGCTAAACGAAACATGACCGAAAATGGGCTTAATAACTTCCAGGCAGCTTCGATAGCTACTTCCCCCGATGTAAACGATCCAAATGAATCATATGAAAACGTCCTTAGGTGGTAGTTAACATCTCTTTGATGCAACAATTCCCCTAAAAAAACCAACATTGATAAAAACATTTAACGACTGGGCAATCCCAAGTATTAAGATGTGTTGGTCACGGATGTTTGAACTACTTACATCACATAAAAATTTTAAAATGTGACGTCGAGTTTTAAAAATATGAGTTAGACCTGGTCTGGAATGCAAAACAATGAAATCGAAATGCCTCCATCGAACGGTGGAAAATAAAATCAAAAGCGATCTGAAATATTATAAGCAAAGAGTGTATCGCTTCCCGTGGGAAACCTTCCTTAATAAACGGGATATGTAATGTAAAAAGATTTTTTCAAATCGGACTGGTAGTATAGGAACGCTTACGGGACAAACGAAAGAAATATTCATTTTTATATACCTAGGGCATTCAATAAATTGTCGGTATAAATAGGTTCTAACCTCTTTTTGTATACTTTTAAATATTGGCCATAGCCAATAAATAAAAATGGAAAAACATTAATTTGTTAATGTTGAACATAAACGCTACCAAAATTAGCAATTTTACGTTTTTAATAATATTAGAGCATCGCGCTGTTATTAAATTATCAACCAAACAAGGTAAATGCCAAAAAATGCATGAAAGATTTAATGGATGCTGGCCCTTCTTTATCTACTATCCAAAAGTGATCGAGTAAATTTGGACGCGGGAGGCAGAACATCGGAGATGATCATCGCGCCGGCCGGCCTGTCGAAGCCTCTTCACAGGAAATTGTTGAAAAAGTGTAGAAAATTATATTGGAAGACAGTCAAGTGAAGATCACATCGATAGCTGAGAGACTTGGCCTTTCTACCGGTGCCATACACAACATCATTCATGACCAACTTCATATGTCAAAAGTTACCGACAGATGGGTGCCGCGAATGCTGACGCCGCATCAGAAACAAGCGTGCATGGAATGCTGTTCGCAGTTTTTGAAGATATGTGGAAACAATCCAAACGCAGTCATCGAAAGAATTGTTACTGGTGATGAAACTTGGGTTCGTAATTATGACCCTGAGAGCAGGCAAGAGTCGAGTGGCAGGCAGTGACATATTAGAGGATCAGCTCATCTCAAGAAATTCAAGGTCATTCCGTCAGCTGGGTAGGTCATGGCCAAGATCTTTTGGGATTATTAGGGGATATTGCCGATATACTATAAGTATATAGGTGTCAATATCATGGCAGCCTAGTATGCCGATATTCCTTGGCAACTAAGAGCAGCCATTAAAGAAAAAAGGAGAGGAAAATTGGCCAAAGGTGTGCTGCTTCTGCGTGATAATGCTTTAGTTCACACCGCTCATATTGCAAAGGCTACCGCGCGTGACTGCGGGCTCGAAACCATGTATCACTCACCGTTCAGTCCAGACCTGGCCCCTAATGACTACTTTTTATTCCCGAACCTGAAGAAAGATCTCCGAGGGAATCGATATGTTGACGATTAAGCACTGAAGGCGGCTGTGACCGAACATTTTGCCAACCAAAATGAAAATTATTTTTATACGGGCCTAAAAAAAATGACAGTTCTAATAAGAACAGTAAGATAAGAGAGGACTACTTTAAAAAATATTTAAAAAAATAAAATACATCTGTATATCTTTGTTTTCATACATCTACCGAGAACTTATTGAACGCCCGTCGTATATAGATATCATTGTGAATTTTTATTCTGACTAACGATTGGCCAATATTATTATAACTAATTTGTAATTTTTAAATTGTTTTTATTATTGTCCATAGTTTTTGTGAAATTATTGAATATTTTTTATTGAAAATATTGGAAAATTTTGTTTATTAAGCCATCGGTTAAATATATAACCTAGAAAATCTGCACTTGAATGTATAAACCTTCATATTAATATACATTATAGTGTAGGTACACATATACATATGTTAGTAGTAATTTTTTGCTAATTTTGATTTCTGAATTTGAATTTTAAAAACAATAAAACAAATGCTTCACAAATCCTCTGACATCGAGCTCAACTTCAGGGAGACCTAGACAAGAGCGTGTATGTACCCAGAAATGGTTGCTCGGCTGACTACCGAGAAATGTGATGTGTTGTACTGCATATTGCAGTACTACTAACCCTAAAACTTCATACTGGCTGAACAGTATACAGTTGACGCACATATTGAAGCAAAAAGGATTTGGGTGTATCAATATCCTTTGATCTAAAATGAGAGTTGCACATATCTCAAGTTGAAAAAAGCAAACTCACATAGACACGGGATAAGAAATCATTTTTTGACATTACCGTAGCACTAAAGATATAAGTACAATACTTACGTGCGACCTACCTTGGAATATGGATCCTAAATCTGGAATCCATATTGCAAGAAGGATATAGATACTAAGATACCTCTGGAACTAAAGAGACTAGTAGAGTACATATGAGGCAAGGCTGCATTTATTAAAGCTGACAACCATAAGAGTGATATAAAATGATCCATAATTTCTATAACAGAGTTGATGTAGACGAAATCTTCACCTACAGCCAAAACACTCATCTACGTGGACACTCATCTGCAATCGCGTGGTCCACCAACGGAATAACCTTTCAAACGAGACAGTGTGCGGACGATGTCAATAAGTCTAAAAACTTTTTGATCAATGTACAAGTGAAAAGTAACAAAGTCTTGCATTACACATTGTACTTCAGATATGGGCATATGAGCAATTTGCTGGTCGCCGTAATTAAATAATAACAGTAATATTTTGCTAACAGCAAACTATTTTATCTTGCAGTCGTTCGATTCCTCAAAATTAAAAAAAAACATCTCCATGGTTACTACAACAATGTATTGATCAAACAAAAACTGCTGTAATATTCGAAAGTGTGATAAAGTATCCAAAAATGGCTAAACAAAATGAAAATTTCATCTTGAACGTGGCTAATGAAATTATACAAGAATGTGCGGCGGAAATGGATTTTGTTGTGTACGTGCTGAAATTGATGCTTTTAAATCCGGTATATGGTAAATTGTTCAACAGGAAGAAACTTCACGGCTTGGTCAGATCTTGCGCTGGTATACTTCTACGTAAGTAAGATGCATTTAGGTAAAAGTTGTCATTATTAATGGTGGTATCGTAAATATAGAGGCTTGTATTAAAATCAATAGAGTCCATGTAAACGACATAAAGTATGCCGACGATACAGTTTAGTTGCTGATAGCCTAGGTGGTTTTGGAATACGTATTAGACAAAGTTGCGTCTAAAATGAAATGTAAAATGAAATCCCCCTCCCCCCAACCAAAACCTGGCTACGCATATGGTTCAGCTACTCGCCGCTAGGAGAGACCCAGAATGATAGTGTTCGTAATATCATTGATTAATTTTATAATCTGTCATTGATATTATAATCAAAAATTTGCAATTGTCAGAGCTATTAAAAACCGAGAGCGTTCATTACAGCATTACTAACGCTCACGCTTTTTATTTGCAATCACAATTGCAAATTTCAGTACATATTACGAAACCCCTAGTTTTGAGTCACCCCTGGCGGTTAGTAGCCGAGCCACGTCCAATTGCAGCAATTGAAAAGCGAGAGCGTACGTAATAAAGCTGCAGGTGAGTCTCAGTTTCATTAGTTTTTCTTTAAAATACTAAAATCTTTATTTAGATAGAAACTAGGTAATAATAATCGGTGGAAGGAAAATGACAAACTCACATCATTGCCAAGATCAGGATAAATTGACCAAATAAATTAGCCCAAAGAATGTCCTGGCAAAGAGAGTACTAGTGTTTGGCCCATCCGTAGTAGAAAGGACGGGCCATATAGTCTGATGCATGCTGTGCGTTTGTTGGTTTGTTTGTTTGTCCGTCTGAAGACTTCCCGTGGTCCGATCTTAACCCAATTTAGTATGCAGCCTCCCTGGGTGACCCTAAGCACTACCAGCAAATTCGATCCGTCCCACGGGTGCTGCTGCAGATGCATCCTGGTTTATTTCACCCGTAGAAGGATCGGAAGAATAGCGTATATGAGTATTTTTGGAATCATGGTGATGAAAGAAACTTGTTGGAATAGGTTTTAAGCCATTTTGGATATCAGGGGTTACCAACCAAGGGACCGGTCTAAGTTGCCGATGTATATCGCTACTTTCCTATTATTATAATATAGGATCGCTTTAAGTCCGGCGCACCGACTCGATCGGGACAATGTACAGGTTAAATGAAAGACAATCTCTTACAACCAACCCTTACTATGAGGTAGGTATTTATATGTAGGGGAGCTGGGGGGAATGGGAGTCACATAAGGAAAAGTCATTGTTTTAGTAACTAATTTTCAGTCTTTTAATTTGTTATTTTTTGTTAATCACCTATAACTAATCAGATATTGGCTATTATTTGGCTATTATTACCAGTCACAAAATGAAAAAAAAATAAAATAAAAAAGAAAACTTATTTTAACACCAATTACCCACATGTGAGGGCAGTGAGAGTCAGCTTATAGGGAAATCGGAGTTAAAATTCTAAAACAAAGGAAGTATCTTTGGATTCAGTCCCTGTCAGCCATTCTACTATCTTTGTTGAAATTATGTGATAGATTTAAATTTTCAGCAAATTGAAATGCTGATTTCCCTAGTTGATTTACATATAGTCAAACCGTGAAACATGTTGCTTAAGAGCAAAATACGCCCTGTAAGCATGTTTTCTTGCTCTTTGGTAAAAATGGCATGCCTTTTTAATTTTGGAGGATTGAATGCTTAATTTTTTATCCTTCTTTGAAGTGTGCTGAGAGGAATATCAGTTTCCTTAGCGAATTTGCGTATTTACACGCCTTCTCTAATGCGTACAATAGTCGCCTGCCGTTCATTTCCACTCCGACTTGCTTTAGACGTTTTTCTTATCCAATTTATCGACATCTGAAATGAATAAAAAAGTTATATCCATTTAATAGGTACGTATTGAAAGTCAATGCGGGTAACGGGGGTCAAACTGACTGATTACCTCAATGACAGTTTTCTTGTACGATTTGAATTATTACACAAAATTCACCACAAAATCAAATAATTTGAACGAATATTTATATGTAAGTTTATTCAAATACTACACTTTGACTATTTTAATCAAAAAGTAACAAATTGTAATATTTACTTTTTTTATAGAAATTCCGGAAATTTTACACTGGCCTCTACCTTATGACACATGTACCGCCCCCGACGCAACTAGCCAGCACGCGAGTTTGCCATGGCAGTGCGGGAGGGGTGCACAGGTGGACCCCATGCGACAGAGCAGTACGAGTATTCTGTGATGCACTTCATTCGCTTAATTTTGAATTGACCCGCATTACCCACTGACTCCTATTGCCCCCAGATCCCCTACCTCCCCTATGTACCTATGTGTTTGTGTAACGTATGTGCAATGTGTGTCTTGTTATTGCATTCGATCGACATAATTGAAATGCAAATCTGTTAATTTTATCCCAACAAAAAATAGTGATCTAGCCAGGAATCGAACCCGGAACCTTTCAATGTAAGATCACGCGACCTAACCACTCTGCAACAAGAACCACTCGTGTAACCCTTTCCGTTGCAGTTATGACTGATTATTTGATCGCTCGGAGTGACGTTCTAGAATCCTATCCGATCCCTTCCCTGCTCGATGACGAAAGCACAGAAACACGCACGTTGAATACACGTAGCGACGGAAGATGGTCTATTTTTAGAATATACACGCCACTTCGCGCCGCAACCCTTGGACCACGCTTGGATCATATTAAAATATTTCCGAGCAACAAAAGCGTTTCATCCCTAACTCAGGGGGATTTTACCCTTTAGTGCCAAGGGCTTCGGTAGAAATTACTACAAATATACTACATTCGCAATCTTGATCATTACACGACGACAGAAGAATCACATGTGGTCACGCGGAGTGAATTCTAGACCCCTACTTGACCCCTCCCCTGCTCGATGACGCAATCAGTACTTCGCACCGCAATCCTTGGATCATGAGATTATTACGTTTTTTTTTACTTCTTTTATATTTTAAATGATGTGTGAGTCTGTGCACTAACCTTATTATATACGCTAAAATTGTTAATATTATTATATGGGTTCCGTAGGGTCCAAAATAAAATTTCATTCATTCATTCAATAAAATATTCGTGGAATACAAAAGCGTTGCATCGCTAACTCTGACTGGACCTTTGCATGGGAGTTAAATACTTTTCATATCAAAGTGAAACGTGTTCGCCAATGCTTGCTAACATGGTATAAGAAGCTCTATTATTTATTTTCCTTTGCGGTCCACACCTCATCCATTATGTATATATTTTATTATTCATTTTATAGAGACAGAATCGCCTGCATTAATAACCCTCAAGATGCAATTATATTTCGATAACAACTACGACTCGTACAGATCGCTAGTGGAAAAGAACATGTCGATTATTGAGAGTCGTCTCTCGCCGCTCGTCAACGAGATCATCAACGTCAAGCCGACGACAAGGGACGAAGAGGAAAAGCTGTTTAGAAAGATGACCATCTATTTTGTACTCAATTCTGGATTGGGAAACCCTGGAAATCTAAATGTTGGTATACCATACTTTTAATAACACAAATATGTATCTATGTGGGTCTTCGCACGCAGGAATTCAGTGACCGCCACTTTTAGAGGAAGCATTCATTGTTTATATGCGTGTATGCAGTCAAAAAGTCGGCCTATTGTATACAAATTTATTATGTAATAAATATTTTTTCATTTTCATTTTATTCATTTCATTTCACGACAAGTACTAGGAAGTCGCCGGCCGCCCATTCAAGTTAGTCCGGGAGCCAGTAGTTGTTTGCGCTATAATCAGTTAAAAAACTGATTCACAGTGCGGTTGAGTGTGTATAGTGGTTGCTAGGAAAGGTGTACAATTAGAATTTTAATATTTAGTACGTATAGGAAATTGTTTATTTAATAAATCTTTTTTGTATTCTAAACTGAAAGCTACCAAGGACTTGGATCTAATATTACTGCTTACTCTTTTCCACGGGGCTGCAGGTGCGAAACTGCCTTTGTACGCCGATGATTTATATCTGGGTATTAAAGCCAAGTAAGCATTACGGTGAGACCATTTTATCAGAGAGAAAAGGTAGTTAGGGGTTTTACTTCTTACAATTTTCATTACAAAATTGGCATGGTGACGTATTACAAAATTGGCAAATTTATAGAGAAACAGAGAATCGTGGATTCAAGATAGCATGTTGAAGCAAATTCTAGCGCATAAGAGAAGAAGATGGCAGCTTTGCGTTTACCCCGGCAGTTAGGTACTTATAGATGCTGCTCAAAATTATACATACATGTACATGTCACGCATACACTTACTTACATAATTTCTTCTTGCATATCTGAAAGAAAGTATAACATCAAGTGTGAGTTTCTTCGCGGATGACACTAAACTGTTTACAAATCCGATTCTGTCCAATTCTAAAGATCCAGCAATAACGAAGCACACAGTAACTGGCTATAGTGAATCAAATGATCTACAAGCCCGCGTAGACTTTCAAAAAAAATATTGCTGGAATGAGCCAGAATGCCACTGGTCTAGGGTATGGCAGTCATATATCGATGATGGCAGCACAACCATAAACGATGTGAATCTAAAAAAAATCCACTTGCGAGTAGATTAAAACAGCAACAGTATGGTTTATGCTATTGTTCTTCGATGCCAGAATGACTGGACAACAGTTGGGGACTTTTGCATTCCTCCTCCCATTATAGGCTGGAAGGTAATGTTGTATGACTGGACACCAGAGATACCGAAATTTTATTTAAATGCCTTTCAGCATACACTTTCAGACCCTCCCCCTCCCTCCCCCTGCACAGCTGACCCCTATTTTGGTTGACCGCAAGACGGCTTTAGATCAAGAACGGTATACTTACTGCCATGACAAAGTCCTTGACGATATTCGCGAGGTTAATACCTAGGTATATCACTACCCACCAGAAGGGTACACACCTTACTCGACGGTTATCAGTGGGGGTATTTCCAATATATCAAAGGCGTTGTCTTAGTAGTAGTTCTATTTACAATGCACGTAATCCTTTTTCGCAATACATAGTTACATCTGGAGGAATTCTATTGTATTTAAATGGTCTCGGTTGGTTACTTAGATCTTTTCATATATTTGAAATCATGAATTCCGGCCAGACTTATGGCACTTCTGTGTTATAAAGGGTCTTTTTTTTAGAGGTTTGGTTTTTATATTGACAACATTTTTTCCAGCGACAGCCAATTTGACAGTTGACAGC